>JXCR01138052.1:114960-174212 GCA_002079205.1 Phalaenopsis hybrid cultivar
TGGACAACGGACCCAAGATATCTAAATCGTTCACACCTTTTAATAATTTGATCACCCAAAGTCACACTTCTGTCACTAGAGCTATTACTACTAAAATTACATTCCATGTATTCAGTTTTAGTTCTACTTAAACGAAGGCCTTTAGACTCCAATATAGACCTCCATAATTCAAGTTTTTCCTGGGCTTTTTCTCTCGTTTTATCCACGAGAAGAATATCATCAGCAAAATTCTCTAATATAGAATTAAAAAATCCACGGTTGTTGTCAGTCCGAATGACTTAAATTGATGCTTTGAATTGTGTCAAAATGAAGAAATAAAAATTTTTCAATGTGACAACTTCAGATTTTTTTTTTAAGATGTAGACTCATATCATTCGAGTGTGATCATCAAGGAGGTAATAAACCACCGTTTATTGGTGTAGCCAGACATTCGAGAGGGTCTCAGGTGCAAAAGGAGTGTAAGAGTGTGTTAGATGTGAAACTCGATGATGTTTAGCTAATTGACAAACCTCACATTTGAAACGAGATAGATTTTTATTAGTAAACATCAAAAGATACAACTGTTTTAAATATTGAAAACTGGGGTGCCCAAAGGACAGTGTAATCATGCAATATGACATTCAATGGACTGGGAAAGGCTTCAACTACTGGATGAAGTGACATTGTCAAACTTGCTTCTTCCTTGAAAAAAAAAGAGGGTGACTACTCTTTAGCAGTTCCAATCACCCTCCCCAAACAACGATCTTGAAAGACGCAAAAATCAGGAAAAAATGAGCAAAACAATCACGCCATATGTCAACTTACTGATTGACATGATGTTACACTTTAATGAAAGCACATGAAACAAAGATTCTAAAGTTATTATGTTAGAACAACTGACCATTTACCCACAATGGAACTACGGGAGTCGCCAACAATTTTAACGGTATCTCTCTCAAAGCATGGAGAATATGTCGAGAAAGCTTGAGAATATCCGATCATATATTTGGAAGCAAAATAGTGAGTGCCATCAGAATCTTACTTTGACGAACATGGGAGGTAGACGGGCCGGAAGAGAATTAACTAGATCCAATTAGTTTGATCAAATGCTCCATTTGACTGTTAATGGAGTTGGATGATTCGGGGATGTCTGAGTAGGCATCAGTTGTATTGTCATGACTTTTGAGATCATAGCGGGACTTTTAGTAGCAGAGGATTTAGTTGAAGGTTTATTTGTTTATTTCTCGTGGAAGCTTCCAACACTTGTCACAGTTATAATTGGGTTTGTGAGTAATCACAAGTAGAGTGATTTGCCCGCGATGATGTGGAGGGTCGAACACTATTAAACGTTAAGGCGGGCGGTCTGGCTAAAGGATAGGTGAATGCAATACGAGTTGAATGAGGGGGGACTCGTGCAAGAGTCTGATCCTGAACTTCGTCAAGATCTTTATTTAGACCCGTCAGGAATTGGAACACAATCATTTTTCACGGTTTTCTAGAGGAGAGTAAGCTCTGTCGGAGAGTCCATGTCTAGTCGTAGTAGAAATCACAATCCATCCATTAGGGCACCAAGTCATTGTACTACCAGGTGACGGTCCTTGATCCCTGTTTTGCCTCGCAGATCTTCTTGGAAACCTCATAAAGCTGGCCTGAGTTTCCTACGTCTGAGTAGGCATCCCAAACTGTTGTCCATAGTGCACTTGCAGACGGAAAAAACATATACGAACGACCAATTATAGTCTCCATGGAGTTGATTGACCAAGACATGACTATGAAATTCTCCACTTCCTACATTTCATACGTCGAGTTAGCGTTTGGAGGTTCACGAATCATCCTTGTGTGAGATAGCCCAACTTCATGCGTCCTTTGACGAGCAATGCCACAACTTGGACCATTGGAGCGTTAAGTTTTTGGGTAGTGATCAAGATTGATTTTTCTGGCCTCAGGTATGCAGAGGGATTGAGGTTGTTGATCCTCCGGTGGACCCAAGTACACTGTCGGAAGTAAGCTCAGTGGTTGAGGAATATGTCATGATTCTGATTGAGCTAAAAGTGATGTTGGGTTGCCGAGGCATAGGAAGATTATGGCTGAAAAAGGAATAATCAACTACGGTGGGTGTTGCAGGGGATAGATAAGGCCTCAGGGAGGAGTTTCGACACCCTAGAGGGAAAACATGCTGGCTGGAGGAAGGACCGACAGCTGGAAGGTTCTTCTCGAGGAAGATCAGGTTACCTAAAGAGAAATCCAACTGGTTGGAGTTAGATTCGACCGGTTGGAGGAAGATTCGGTGGAGGGAGAGCAGGGAGAGGCCTGCAGGTGGCTGGCGGCTAGGATTAGAACCATGCCTCTGATACCATGTTAGATTTGAGAATAGAGCAAAATAATCTTATTGAGCGACAAAAGTGGTATAAATACATGATACAAGGGTATAGGAAAGGAAAATATAATCCCCAAATTTTTGCTAATAACACCCAAAAAAGAAAAAAGGAAAGACATAAGCTAGGAAATACATATAAAAGTAAATGACAGGAAAGACAACATGATAAATAGAAAAATCTTCTAATATTTTCTAATAAATCTTTTGATATCTTCTAATATAGCCTAAACTAATAAAAATTATAACAAATTTAATTTATTCAAATATAATGAAAATAGAAATAAAAATTTATAACAACTTTAGTGGGAGATAATAATGCATAGACATAATGTAATTATTTATTAAATAAAAATAAATTTTTATAACTAAATTATATTTTTAATTATTTATTAATGAGTATGTAATGTGCTCTAATTATTATAATCAAATTTAATAAACATCATTAATAAAAAATGAATCACTAAGTGATACCTGAGTTAACCCAAATAACAATAAACAAACAAATATTATTACTGAAAAAGCTATTAGGCGGTTACCGCCAGTTCATGAAATCTAAAATAATAACATGACACACGACACATAGCTAGGGTGGACTCAGATGATGGCGGTGGTGGTTAGGGGGGTTAGGAGAGGTGGCGACATGGTAGAGATGGGGTGGACTGTAAAGGAACAGTAATAGGTGGAGGTTTGCTCTCCTAGGTGGCAACAAATAGGAATAAGATGGAAATAAGTTGAAAACAAGTCAAAAACAGGAACAACAACTAGGTTGTGGGGGAGGCGGTTACAGTAGCTGGACTGGCTACAAGGGGGCACGAGAGGTGGGTTTGTGTGGTTGGAATGACAACGACAATGATGGAGGCAAATTATGGAAGGGGTCAACGGAGGCGAACAGAGGGAATGTTGCAGAGGATGGGAAAGTTAGGATAATCATCACCTCGGAACAAGATACAGTCGGAGCACCAATCACCCTTGGATACAGCCCTAGAATGGAAGACTTGGAGACGCAGTTGGTTGTCTCAACAAAAACACATGAAATACTAAACCTCGAATAACAAAAACACAAATATATAATAATAGGATACATAGGAGGGGGCCCGATGGCCGACTGACCCTCCACAACACGAGAAAGCCTGGATCAAACGAGTCCAGGAGACCAGTCGTTCCGCACGCTTACGCGTAGTTGGCCCACGTCGCACTTCCGAATGGGAGATGCCCATGTCACTAAGCACACTATTTTGCTAATTTTTAATTTAATATTTCATCATAAATTTTAATATTGAGCCAGTAATGTAATTATAATTTATTATAGATATTATTCGAAGATTAATTATCTATTATATATGCATTTTATTTACCACATCTTATTTATAAAAAATGATAATTATACTAATTAATCAAATATTTATTTATTAATGTTATTATTATTTTTTAAAAGGTTGAGTGTTGAAGTAAAAGTTTATATATATATATATATATATATATATAATTTATTATCAAGACTTTAACAATAACATCTAATGTTAGTTTGGATGTCAATCGCTATTATTAATAATTCAAAAAATTATTACATTTTATAAAATTAAATAATAAATTAAAATTTATAACAAGCCCACTTCATTTATAGGCATGGCAATAACAGCAATGGCATGTACAATGGTGCATGATGCAATGCACCCCTGACATCATTTGCATGACACGACGCAAGGAGCTAAAATAAATGTTTTTTTTCTATTTATGGGCAATGGTGTATGACACAAAGCACATTGTCCCTATGGTCTATACCTTTTTTTTTAGCTTGAAACTAATTTTAATATTATGCATAAAATATCTATTTATATAGTCCTATTTTAATTAAGATTTTATTACACCGGTGCCTAGCCTAAGTGCAATTTAATCTTTTGTATGCTTAAGGTCAATTTAGTTTATTATTATTATTATTGTTAGGTATAAAGAGGCTTATTACGTTTAGGGTTTGGGTATTATGAATGAGATTGAATTGTTAGTCTTAGGTTTAGGGTTTGAGAGAGATTTCCTACCTCTTGAATTGTAGAAATTGGAAGAGATCGCCTATCTCTCAAATTGTAGGTGCTTATTTTTTGTATTTTGCTTGAGTTATTTAGATTATTGAAGAAAGTATTGTGTTTTCCCGAATTTCTATGTAAAAACGTGTTGATTTTGAGGTTGGATTGTATCAAATTTATATCAGAGTAAGATTTTTGGGAAGCTTGGGACCGTCGTACAGTCATGAGCTTATGGAGAAGGCAAGGACGACATCACAACAAGAAACGACTTGATAGTTGCAATTTTATTGGGAAGGATTGCAATGTGGGGAAGGATTGAGACATACAGACAATTCCATGACTTCACTTCGTGAAACAGTTGCGATTGGAGCTAACCGGGAATAATCACGACATACCTAGACTGGAAAATCACCTTCTTCCGCTTTGCACTCGCACGAAGCAATCGCCATTAGAGCTATGCCTACGAGATCACGACTCACAGTGATGAGCCGCATGTCACGAACTAACTTATCCCAAGTCATCCGCGCGGCTTTAGCACTCTCATTTAGCTCTAAATCAGCCTAATATCCCTCACAGCACTTGGACTTGTAAGCACAAAGCACTTTAAGAAGAATTGTAGGAAAAAGTATCAGAGAATTGAATACTTCACTAAGAAAGAGCAATTACAACAATTGCAAGCTTGGAAGCTTTCCTTGGATGCATTCTTAGGTGATTACAAATGAGGGGAGGGGCTCTTATTTATAGCCCCCTCCAAGCCCAAGGGAACATTCTAGAATACATAAGTTTATTCTAGTTTCTAGAGAGTTCTACACTCCTCTCTTATGTACATACATCGTCCTAGAACTTTTAGGTTACTCATGAGTTTATCCTTGGAGCTTTTCTCTCTAGCATTCTCCGGAATGTGGTGGAATCTTCTAGAGTCCCTTGGATGCCTCTCTATATTCTAGCTTTCTCTAGAACCTTCCATCCCATGAGGGTCTTGCCAATTTGTAGAATGTGGCAGAGCGTGACACTCTCACCCACTTAACCTCGCAATGCCCTCATTGCTACTTTCCCTTGGCACTCGAACCAGCTTCCTTTATTTTCTCTTGGAAACTTGGGTTTTTCTTTGGTCGTATGGGGGAGGGCTGTCATGCAGTGAGACTTCATGGCCGACGACTCGGTTTTTGGCTCCAGCCTACTCCGATGATCTTTTTCCGTTCCTGGTGGTAGTTCTTTAAGAACCCCCACCACTTCCCTCGACAAGTCTTTTTGGGTCTCCACCACTTCTTTTGCCAAGTGACTCCCCTTATCTTGTGGAATGCTCTCTTGAATTGAATGCTTGATAGCATGTTGTCTTCTTTCTTGTTAGCTCTTATTGTTGCTACTAAGCAAGCTTGGTTGCCTTCCATGATGCACATGCTATTGGCAAAGGGCATTGAGAATGCTCTTGCTTGATCCAAGAAGTTCATCCCCAAGACAATTTTAAAATCATCCATTGGAATAACAGAGTAGTCTAAGATACCTGATCACGTTCCAATGCTGATCGTTACTCCTTTGACTAATCCATGGATTGGCTTTACTACTGGATTGACTACCTTGATGGAGCCTCCTCCTTTAGTCATCTGCAAAACCGAAATCTTTGCTTCCTCGGCGGAGATAAAGTTATGGGAAGCACCTGTGTCCACCATTGTCTTGTGGTCTTCCCGCCTATTAGCATCTTTACAAAGAGTAACCCTTTCGCTTGGGGTTTTGCCGGAGCTTGCATCCCATTCAACAGTTGTATAGCCCCCACCTGTGTTATCTCTTACCTCTTCCTCTTGTTGACTTGCAAGGTAAGAGTTCAAAGCCTTCTTCTGAGGACAATCCATCGCCCAATGAGGTTCTCCACAAAGGAAGCAGTTGTTATGTGATTTGTTTTGTCATTCCTAGGCTTCCATTTGTCTTTCGTTTTGGATGAAGTCAATTCATGGTGGGTTTCTTCCTTATGTTGAACCTTATCTTCCCCCTCTTTGATATAGGTACTCTTTCTATCCTTTGGCTTTGTGGACTCCTTTGTATAGTCGACCAAGCTTTCTGCAACTGCGATGGCAGTAGCAAGATCTTGTACTCCACGCCACCTAAGCTCGGTTTTTACCCACTGTTGGAGTCCATCCATAAAGTTTAACAGAGCGTCATTGTCTGACATGTCAAGGATTTCAAGGACCAAGTTAGTGAACTATGTAATAAATTCCTGAATCGATCCCTCTTGCTTGAGCCTTCGTAATCGGGCTCTAGCCTCATCCCCTCCACATTTTTTGGGTAGAACTGTGTCTTAAGCTCTC
This sequence comes from Phalaenopsis hybrid cultivar, assembly GCA_002079205.1. Classification (NCBI taxonomy): domain Eukaryota; kingdom Viridiplantae; phylum Streptophyta; class Magnoliopsida; order Asparagales; family Orchidaceae; genus Phalaenopsis; species Phalaenopsis hybrid cultivar. The sequence goes on from JXCR01138052.1 coordinate 121,641, forward strand.
TCTTGAAATCATCGAAGGTAGATATGGCGCACATCCTCGCCTTCTTCTCCACCATAGCATAGCAATGCCCGAGAGATAAAGAACTGCAAATTGAATTCTTGCTTCTTCATCCGTGATCCTCATCGCTATGAAATATTGCTCGAGTCCCCACAAGAAGTTGTCCTCTTATTTCACATTGCGGGCTCCTCCAAAACTCTTTGGTTTTGAAATTTCAATCCTCTTAGCTTCGAAGGTGTGATGGTTGGTGGGTGTCGCTAGTGCCCTCTAGCATAGCGAGATGTCCTCGCGCATTTCCTCCAAAGTAGCACGTATGTCGCTTATCTCTTCTTCATGGGCTCTTCGTACTTCTTGGAGCTCCCCTATCAAGTGCCCCCGCATCCTATCCATTTGGTCCCTTAAGGACTCCTATAGTTGGAGCATCATACCTTTTATTGTAGAATGGATGGTGATGTCCTCATCCTCGAGTCCATCGACTATTTGGCCAAGATCCTCTATTTGGGCCTCCACGCCATTCATTTCCTCCTTCGCACGAGCAAGGCGTGAATCAAAGCCATGCATGATCTCATTGGACCTCCCATGTGGTTTGGATGCGGCTGGGTCTCGTTGCTCATGACGACCTCGCCCTTGTTTAGATGTTTCCACATTAGTTATTTCAAACTCCATTACGTGCTCTTAAATCCTCTTTGTCATACCTTCAAATCGATTCTTTGATATCAACTGTCACAGACTAACTTATCCCAAGTCATCCGTGCAGCTTTAGCGTTCCCCTTTAGCACTAAATCAATCTAATATCTCTCACAACACTTGGAATTGTAAGCACAAAGTAGTCTAAGAAGAAGAGTATGGAGAAGTATTGGAGAAAGGAATACTTCACTAAGAAAAAACAATTACAACAATTGAAAGCTTAGAAGCTTTCCTAGGATGCTTTCTTAGGTGATTACAAATGGGGGAGGGGCCCTTATTTATAACCCCATCGAAGCCTAAGGGAACAATCTAGAATACATTAGATTATTCTAGTTTCTAGAGAGTTCTGCACTCCTCTCTTATGTACATACATAGCCCTAGAACTTTCTAGGTTACTCTTGAGTTTATTTTGGAGCTTTTTCTTCTAGCATTCTCCAGAATGTTGTGGAATCTTTTAGAGTCCCTTGGATGCCTCTATATATTCTGACATTCTCTAGAACCTTTTATCCCATGCAATTTCTAAAATATGACGGAGCGTGATACGCAGCTTTTCTCCCTCTTCCAATCCAACCTCAAGATCCAGTCGTGGAGCTAGTTGCAAAGCAACCATAGGATCGTGGCATACAGAGACCCGAAGCTCCCATTTTTCTCGTCCTCCGGTGTCGTCTACTCGATATAGTCACGATAAGAGCTACCTGGGAAGGCAGCGACTAGAAAGCGGCTTACAAAAACGTGAAACTCCCAACTTTCTTATGTTCTTGTTTCGTAACTTCCTTCTTTCTCCTATTTCGACTCTTCCCTTGCGCAACAATCATGATTCCATGCTAGTTGGGAAGACGGGACTAACTATAGGACAGTCGCGATTGGAGTTACCTGGGAAGCCACGACTGGATTGGATTGATCTTGGATCACTGACTTGCAGAAGAGTCGCTCAATTTGTCTCATTTGAAAACAAACAACGAATTTCAGCATATAAAAATTGTCTTTTGTGATTAAAAAAAAGAAAAGGAAAATAGTCTTTTGTGATTATAAAAATTCTCACCAGGAAGCCACGATGGATTTCATGAGTTGGGCTTCTATAAAACCTTACAATCTCTTTTACAAATAACCCCTAGACTTCTATATTCCCCATTTTCAAAATAAAATACAAATTTTAACAATTGTGCAAAAAAAAAAAAATATAACGAGATGGGGCAAAATTACTAAATTCTCTAAACTACCTTAAAAAATATATTAAAAATTTTATTATTTATATTTAAAAATTACAAATTTCATGCGGGACAATTGCCCTACATTGGACATAACCTAGATCCGCCCCTAATAATGAGAGATAAATCTCACACAAAAATAAACAAATAAATTAGACAATAACTGTTTCATCAACAACAAAAACATCACACAAGTTAAATTGGCTCTTGTTAGGAGCCCAAACCTTCAATTCTTTTCATAGAACTCAATGCTCAAATAATTCATTTTATCTTATTTTGCATGTAGAATTTTCGACAGGTTTATGGAGCCATTGACAAGAGATTCATCAAAGAGTTGGAGCTGCAACTGGAAAGGTTCGTGGGAGTTGTGGGTAATGATCTCTCCGGCCGTTTAATTTACTCCCTTGGATAGATCAATCAATCATCAAAGGTACGCCTGCAATTTACATGCATATCCTCCTTTTAATATGAACTGCTCTTGACTATTATGCTTTTTACTGTACATCATAATTAGTTATATTTGGAATTAGCATTTGGACCCTCAAAATTTTCAAATAAACCTGGGATATAACATATAATTACTCTCTGCACCAGTGAATAGCTGTTTGATGGATGGGATATGCAAATATGTTTTTTTGCATATATTGAATGTTAAAGAGACATTTAATTCTCTTTGTAATTCTGTTTCTAAGTTAATTTTTTGGTTTGGAAAAAAATGAGTCTGGAATTACATATTTATGAATTTTTTATTTATTAAATTAGTTGCAATCCGTCTTTCTAATCTCTCGAAGTATAAGAAGCTATTTTAATGAAAAAAATATTGCGTCCACAGTTTAGATAAGTTACGTCAAGACAACGAACATGATACAATGCATTTTTTTTCTCTGCTCGTCTGCTTTATCGTGCATGTTGTCTGGATGTAGCTGCATCCGGACTCCGGATGTAATATTTTTTCTACTGAAGGGATTGATTGGGATCAATTTTGATTTTCTTAATTTCTATTTTAAAATAGATATTTATTTGATATCTTTTTTACATGTTTTTAAATTTTATTTTTAAAAGAAATTAATTTGTTTTTTACCACACTTATAATAATTTTAAATATTTTGAATATCTTCAAATTCAATCATAGTTTAATCAAATATATCAAACATATTTTATTTTAAATGAAAATATAAAAAAATAAAAATAAAAATAAAAATGATCCCAAAAGACCCAAGGCTTTGTTGGGTTCATTTTTTTATGATTAATGGTGAAAGAATTGTTGAAATTTATTTAGAAAGAAAAAGTGTTTTGAAAATCATTATTCTGCAGGTGAAAATAATTGAACAATTTGATGCTTTAATTTCATGTTGCATGTAAACATCTTTTGCTAAAAGTGGCATTCAAGTCTTGACTTGAGGTGGCTTCCTGGAAAAATTATTGCATACGGACACCGTATGCAGAGATGCATGCGGTGTCTGATCTACATCGTATATCACGGTGATATACGATGAGGATGTATTTCAGTTTTAATTTTTTAAAGAAAATAAAAAATATTAAAATGAGGCCCACCGAAATACATTCTCACCGTAGATCACCTGCATGCATGTCCGTATGCAATAATTTTTCCGCTTCCTGTGGTCATTCAGATTCAAGCCCCTATTAAAGACATTGAAGTAAAAAGCTATTAAGAAAGAAATGTTTGGAATGGTAAAATCAATTACTAAATTTCAAAGAGGCTCTTTTAAAATCTAAATTTTTGTTACATATAGATTATAGTGTTGTAGAATTTATCCTTCTAAGGTGAGAAAATATTATGTCTGGAGTCTAGAGGTATACTAGACTTGGTCGTGGAGTTTAACATCATTGTTCTTGAGAAAAATTAGAGCTAATCAAGGCTTTGTTGTTGTTGTTGATCTCTGTAGATCTAAAACCAAAAATCAAAGAATGTTCCTCATACTAAAATCCAACAAGCGAAACAAAAACCTTAAAACAAAAATCTCTTGAATAAATTATGAAGTTAGAAAAAAATATTTGCACTAAAATTGTTAATGAACTAATCATTAGAAATTAGGGAAGATGAATATCATCTTACATCTCCTTGGGCAATCATTGAAAGATATATGAATCAATCTTTAATAGAAATATCTACGAAACGATCGTAGTCTTTAAATTAAACATAATTTTCATTAAATTAAATTAAAAAAAAAGTCCCTTGTAGTAAAGCTACTATCCATGGAATATTTCATCATAAAGAATGGGGTCTTACCATCTTTAAAATCAAGCATGACAAAGAAATGAGCAAAGCTTTTTATATATTTGTGCTTATTAAGGGTGTGGTTGAATCCTTGGGAGTTTATAAATGTATTGTTGATCTCTCAAATTCATACACTATGCCCTGCAAATCTTTTACTAATAAGAGTTTTTAAGCAATTTTTAAATTTCAGCTTTCAATATTTGCAATTTATGAGAAGAGAAGGGTTCTGGATGCAATGTTCCCTTGTAGCGAAACATATAATAAAATCAATTTAATCATTTGATATTATTCATTTAACAACTATAATTTAAATATGCTTATTAACATGAACTTTATTTTTTATCTCTCTCCAAATTAACAATACAATATTGATTTAATATAACTAAATGAACTAATCATTATAATAAATAATTATTATTATTATTATCAAACTTGAAAGGGCTCTGAATTTAGCTTAAAGATCGATAATTGCTCAAAAATTGATTCAAATTTTACAAGTCGAGCAATGAGCCAGAACTTTGTATTGAATTTATTTTTTCGAGCCGAATTCGAGCCATACACCGACGATCAGCTCGAACTAGCTTAATATCGGCTCCCAGTATTTTTTATTTAGAAAAATTATATATAATGCTAAACAAATCAAATATAACAACGTACAAGTTGATTTCAAGCTAGAACGGATCCAAATAACTCAATTTGAGCCATCATGTTTTGATTTCGAGCTGAATTGAACCGATTACGAGCTAGAACGGATCCACATAACTAAAAATTGAGCCAACTCGTTTTGATTTCAAGTTGGATCAAGCTCGATACAATTTTGAGCCGAACTGGCTTGAAGTAGAACATCGCGAGCTATAAGGCAATTTCAATTTGAACTCAATTTATTTGAGTCTGGCTCGAAATCGGCTAGTTAGCAGCCATAGACACATGCTATAGAACTACGAAAGACACCTATGCAATCTCTAAGAAGGCTTACAAACGCATGCCAAAATGTAGAAAATAGAAACAATTGATTGAGGCAGTGCAAGAAAGCTTGTAACCAGCTGGGAAAGAGCGCATTATAAAACAGATGAGTTTGGCATTCTTAAGCTTTCAGGCTTATACATAAGAAACAAATCCCCAAATTCCAGAATCCAAATTGAATGGTCACACATAAAAGAAAGAATATACAATTTTACTCGATCGATTCGTGACGCATAAATCACGCGTCCTCTGCATCGCTTCCACCAACATGTGATTCATGGTTGGCCCAATAATGGCTTCCATCAGGACCAGACACCTTAAACCTGTTCAGGATTCATATGATGAAAAATAATGAAAAGCAAATGCCTTCTTAAGCCTCAGCATCATCATCAATTTAATAAAGTAAAAATCTCAAAGCAGCTCTAAAGAAATTGATCAATGCATGTTATTTGATTTGAATCAACTGAACCAGTGACCAAACAAGAGTGATACCGAAACTAGTAAGAAATTCAACGAAAAACGCAGAGCAAACTTTTATTAATACTGAATTAGGGTTATAATATGTCACAAACGGAAAATAACAACACGACATAAAATGAAACTTAGGACGACGGAAACAGGGAGGGTGGCGCTGGCCCACAGATGAGTTGGCTGGTAGGCTGTTGGTGGGATGCTTTGATTGGTGGTGTGGTTATAGCAGGAAGGGGGTAGGTTGAAGGGCAGGAAGGAATTACGATACAGGTGGAGTGTGAAGGGGGTAAATAAGGCTGGCAGTAAAGGTCTGGAGAGGAAATACGGGGGCAGGGAGAGAGTCACCGAAAGCACAGCAGCAAAGGAGCGGATGGACCAGTTAAGTAGTTGTAGGATAGGCAGGAATAGAGAGTAGTACGGGCTGGCTGGAAGGGATGCAGGGAGCAGGGGCCAAAACGAGAGGGAGGATGCGAGCAAAGGAAGGAAGATACAATCACTACAGAGGAAAGGGAGACAGCCAGAACAGCACCCTAACCATCAAATACAGCCCTTGAAGGGAAAACATGATTCCAGTGGCTGTCCTCACAAACTAAAATAAAAAAAATAACATAAATTAAACCGTAAGGCATGAAACACATAAATAGAAGAGGGATGGACGGAAAATGAAAATAAGAAAATTCCCGCCTATAGAAAAGAAGGGGGATGGGGGCTGGTTCAGCCCCCTCTCTCAACTGAACTAGTTCGGGCCAAGCTGGTTCAACTTCTAGAGGAAAACTCCAGTGTCATTCTCTTGGGGTTTGGGAAGCTTCGATGTCATTCGTCGAAGCTCCTGAATCCTCATGGTACGACATTAAGCCTCTTGGTAGGTCCATCATGCCGATGCTGTCATTCCACATTACATTCTGGTAGAATAGATAACCATACTCTTTTGACACATTCCGAGTGAAACCTGCATATAAAGGTGGGTTCCCAAAGTAAAACTTTTGAGCCCTTACATTTGAAATCTTCCCCTTGCATTTCTCGTGCTCAGTGTGTGGTGATTGAGTAACAAGTATGTGAGGAGAACTTAGTTCTGGGATGAAATCTGTGGCAGAATGTGCCACTCTCAATAGCGACCACATAGGAGCTAAAATTGGGACACGGAAGTGTAGCTGCTATAGTACCGCGGATACATCTATAACTGCTACAGTAACCATAGGTCCCTCTTGCCTATTTTGATTCTCTACCTTATCTACCACCTTCCACTTCTATCCCAATTTCAAATTTCTTCTTCTCCCATCACCCCTCATTTATTTATTGTCTATTATTCTACTTACCTAATCTATCTACTATCCCCCTCTTATTTATGCATGTTGTTTGCTAATATTAGGGCGGTTTTTGACGAGTGTTACGTTCAAGGAGTTCTTCCTCTCCGAAGGTTGTAACTGACGACGGGAAAGTGCACTAACTGTAACTCGTCCGAGATGGTGGTCGTCTCCAAAGTTCTAGGTGGTGCTTCGGCTGTAGCTCGACCCCGATGAGACATTTATCCTTCTGCAGCCTCTTTGGCTTCTCTTCAAGTAGTCGCATAGCGCCCTCTGGTGTTTATCTTGATGCCCTCTAGTCCCTCCCTCCTCATTCCAGCAGTAGTCCTACTACCCTCAGTTCCGTCGATACCTTCCTTACTACGGTTTGACGTCTCCAAGCGGCTGTCTTGTTGTCACCAGCTCCGCAGACACCTTCCTCACTGATGTTTTGCGCTTTCTGACGCTGTCATTGCACCCTCCAATAGTCGCTAGCCCTTTTCCAACCACAATCCTTATCCCTGTTTTCTAGATGGTTGTTTATGTATTTTGTGTTGCTTTCTATCTTATATTTTTGCCGTATCGTCTTGTTATTTTTGTTTGTATGATTGTTGTCGTTTATTTCAGTTCACAAGAATCTCGTTTGTACCCTTTTGAATTCAGTAATAATAATTGTATTTTTCATGGTAGTTTAGGCTTCCTCTGGTATCATTTGGTATCAGAGCTAGTTTAACCCTAATCCTATCATCGGGTTTCTTAGCATCCGCCCCTATCCAAGCCACCCCCACTAAAATTTGTCCTAAAAGCATCGATGAACAAGGTCGCAACTCCCCAAACCCCAACAGATTGACGCAGGAGCTAAAATTGGGATGCAATACTGTAGCTGCTACAATAACCGCGAGACCATCTTGCCTATTTTGATTTCCTACCTTATCTACCACCTTCCGCTTCTATCCCAATTTCAAATTCCTTCCTTTCACATAACCCCTCCTATAATTAGTGCTTATTCTTCTACTTACCTAATCTACATATTAATATATGTTTGCTAAGGTTAGAGTGGTCTTTTATGAGTGCAGATTTCTGAGTGTTGCCTTTGAAGCGTTCTACCCCCCCACACGCGGACGTTGTACCCTACGACGAGAAAGCGTTCAAGCTGTAATTTATCCGAGGTGGTGACCATCTCTAAGATTTTGGGTGATGCTCCGGCTGTAGCTCAACCCTGACGAGACATTTATCCTTCCGCAACCCCTCCAAACTCTCTTCCAGCAGTCACACATCGCTCTTTGGTCTTCTTCTTGTTGCCCTCTAGGCCCTCCCTCCTCATTCCAGTAGTAGTCTTGCAACCCTCAACCCCGCCGACACCTTCCCTGCTATTGTTTAACGTCTTCAAGCCGCTATCTTGTTGCCGCCAGCCCCGCGGACACCTTCCTTGTTGTTGTTTGGTGCTTTCTGTAGCTGTCATTGCACCCTTCAGCAGTCGCTAGCCCTTTTCCGACTACCACCCTTGTCCCCATTTCCTAGATGTTCGTTTATGTATTTCGTGTTGCTTTCTATCTTATATTTTCGCAGTGTTGTCTTGTACTTACTGTTTGTATGTTTGTTGTCGTTTATTTCATGTTCACAAGAGTCTTGTTTGTACCATTTTGAATTCAATAATAATAATTGTGTTTTTCACGATGGTTTGAGCTTTCTCCGATATTATTTGGTATCAGAGCTAGCTCAATCATAGTTATATCATCAGGTTTCCTAGCATCCGTCCCTACCCAAGCCACCCCCACCAAAACTTTTCTGCCTAAAAAGCTTCGATGAATAAGGTCGCAGCTCCCTCAACCCTAACAGATTGACGTGAGAACTAAAATTGGGGTGCAATATTGTAGCTGCTACAATAATCGTGGAACCCTCTTGCCTATTTTAATTTCCTACCTTATCTACCACCTTCCACTTCTATCGTAATTTCAAGTTCCTTCCTTTCCCATCACCCCTCCTTTATTTATTGCTTATTCTTCTACTTACCTAATCTATCTATTAACCTCGTCTTATTTATACATGTTTGCTAAGGTTAGAAAAGTTTTTTATGAGTGCAAATTTCTGAGTGTTGCCTTTGAGGCGTTCTTTCCCTCCAGATGTTGTACCCCACGACGAGAAGGCGCTCCGATAGTAGCTCTTCTGAGGTTGTGACCGTCTCCAAAGGTCAGGGTGATGCTCCGACTGTAGCTCGACCCCAACGAGACATTTATGCTTCCGCATCCCCTCTGACCACTCTTCTAGCAGCCGCACATCGCCCTCCGGTCTTCTTCTTGTTGTTCTCTAGGCCCTCCTTAATCATTCTAGCAACAGTCCTGCTTCCCTCAACCCCGCCGACACCTTCCCTACTTCGGTTTGACATCTCCAAGCCGCTATTCTATTGGCGTCAGCCCCGTCGACACCTTCCTTGCTGCTATTTGGCGCTTTTCACAGTTATTCCTCACCCTCCAGCAGTCACCGACCTTTTCCGACCACCACCTTTGTTCCCATTTCCTAGATGACCGTTTATGTATTTTATGTTGCCTTCTATCTAATATTTTCATAGTGTTGTCTTGTCCCTTCGTTTGTATGTTTTTGTCGTTTATTTCATGTTCACAAGGGTCCCATTTATGCCTTTTGAACTCAATGATAATAATAGTGCTTTTCATGGTGGTTTGAGCTTCCATGGTATCAAGGAGTTCATGGAAGCCGGACTCTGCTGTAAAGTTCTTCCCATTAATTTGAAGGAAGATTTATAAGCATCAGTCAATTCTTATGTATTTACATATCTAACACATAAATTTCAATTTTAAAATGCGTACCACCTTACCTGTGCATGAAAATATGTATTTTACTTTTTAGAAGTTAAAATGGTGGTATTTTTTATGTGATATGTAAGATTTTGGTTGTATAAATTTAAAAAGTTAAAGTTTAGGCGTTATATATGTAAATACATAAGAATTGGGGGGTAAGCATCTAAATGCCCCATTGATCAAGTATCAAACTTTCACTAACAAAATGGAATCTCCAAATTATTTAAAATGATAGCCGCTTCAAAGCAACTTCAAGCCCTCCATAATGAAGCAAGAAGTTACTAATCAGACCGTTTTTCTTCTCGAGAGAAAAATGCGTCACTTCAACAACATCAATATCACTCTGTTGATCTTGACACCAGCTCCTTTGGGCAATGGTGTGACTCCAAGGCTCTGGTGATGACTGATGACATTATTTCAGACTATGTCATCCTGAATTTTACAGATGAAGTAATGCGCTCAAGCTTACTCCATCGAACTCTAGCAGACATTGCTTCATGCATTGTTATTGATCACTCCAAGTCAAAGCCCTGCCTGCCTCTGCATGCAGCGCCACTGTTCACTCAACCAGTGATGTTAGATGCACTGCTTCATGTAACACTAATGCTCGCTCCTCAATTGATCATGTCATTTAAGCTATTTCGCATTGAAAATGTCGCCAAAACAACTTGCATCTGCTCCTCAAGCAATTGCATCGCATGCATCACTGTGCAACTTCAATGTCGCTCCTTGAGTAGTTGGGTTAACACACTACCACATATAATTATGCTACCACGTCATTGAATCTCTAGGGGTGTTAAATTGGGTTTGCAGGACGGGCTTGACTTTGCCCGAAATTGACCTAATACGAAACTGGGACTCAAATATTCAATGGGTCAAAAAGTCCAACCCAAACACAACCTGTCTTCAATCCGCTAACCTGAACGTGACCTCTATAACCCATTTAACATAAGACCTAATAATTATTTGGGTCGAATTTGAATCAATTTTGAGTATATCTAGGGTAAATTTCAAGTTGGCGGATCAATTTTGAGACAATTTTAAGTTGGCGGGTTAATTTCGAGTTGATTTCTGTTTGGTGGTCAGCCCAAACAAAAAAATTAAATGGATTTGGATTCACAACCCGAAACTGACCCAAAATTTATTTGGGTCAACTCGAACTTGGATTTTGAGTCAGGTCCGGATCGGGCTAATGTATCGAGTCAATTTTTGACACCCTTACCTCTACATATAACTTTGATGCTCACTCCTCAACCAGTCATGCTGCTTGCACTACTAAATGTAGCTTCATCACCCCCAAAATCCCATGTAGCTTCATCACTTGCATCCCATGTGGCTTCATTGTCTGCGCTTAAAACAGCACATACCCACTCAATGAATTTATGACATTATCAAAATGCTTGTCCGACAGGGTGGAGTTCTGAGATTTACAAGCTTGAGAAACAACAGCCTTTACAAGATCAACAGTTAACGCAAAATTCCATGGATAGAAATCAATGGATGTTAAAAATTACTTCAGCAAGCTCCACATCCATTAAGTATTATAAACCTGAAAAGTTCTGTAGATTTAGTATTTCTTAGCACATAACTACTTCAATGTACATCGGAAGAAATTAAAAAAAAAAAAAATTAAATACAACATTAAAACTAAAACTAAGAAACTGACACCCACAACTATGATGAGAAACGAAATGCAAACCAGATCAGCCAAACTCTTTGAATCTCATATGAATGTCTACTTTCAACAGGCCCAAAGTTTTATAATAACCAACAAATAATACCAAAACAATCATAGGAACAACAAAACCCAATTTTTAAAAGAAATTAAAACTTATTATCCTCCACTAAAGCCCAACTCAATCAACTCACAAGAGGACCTCATTCTGACTACCTGACAGAATTTCTACAAGACCCCCTAACTACATAGAGGTGGATAACTTTTTAATGGATATCTACAAATAATGCATCTTTGTAACTATATCAGACCCTATAATTCTTTTTCCCTTTTAAGAGTTTTTCACATAAAATTATGCTCTCCTCGACTAGGCCGTGTTCAGAACTCAGATTTTCCTTGCCACAATTGCCTAAAAACATGTTTGATTATTTGATTGAAGTATAATTATTTGTAAAAACACTCAAAATATTTAAAAATTATTTAGAGTGTTTTCAAAAAATATGTTAATTTATTTTTAAAAACAAAAATAAAAATATGTAAAAAAACCAAAAACAAAATTGATCCCAAATAATCTCCAACTAGTAGTGAAAATCTCTTCCTACATGCAATATAACCAATTACGGCTTATTCAATGAACGAAGAAACTTAGATATACCTTTCGAGAATAAATTTTCCTTCCTTGTACTTTTGGCCCTTCTCATATGCGGCCACCTGAAGATAGTCATCAGGTCAAGAAAAGCTGCAAATAGCGAGATGTAGGAATTGCTAGAAACAGGCAGATCCAATCCTTACATATTTCCACCCCACATTGGATCCACAACCAACGCAGAAAATGTCAGAAACCGTGTGCATTCCTGTCATCATCATTCGATCCTCCTTCTGTCCAGCCATGATGTTGACCCTATTATTCATGATCAAACAGGAACACAAAATTATAACAGCAAATCAGTGAAAAAATCTAACGGGCAGTGAAAGTTCTAAATTTGTTTCAGTTGGAACTGACAAAAGGCCTAATATAAATATATTGTTTAATGGTAATGTGCACAACTCCTGGAAGCCATCAATTTCTTTAAAGCAGCAAAAAATGAGGCCTCGTGTTAAATATCTCAAGTTTCTTTGAACTTTTTCATAAAGTAACAGTAAGCTGATAGTCATAAAAAAAGTAAAGACACAAAAATTAATAACAACCAAATGCTACGTTAATCTGATGGAGACTGTCGATCAAAATATGTGCGTCGCCAAAGACTAGAGCCCATCCAATCAAAACACGTGCGTCGCCAAAGACCAGAGCCCATCCAATCAAAATATGTCATTAAAGATGAGATTGGTTGCTGCCATTTTTTTTGGTTATTTGATGTATTTAGGGGACTTTTTTTTTACTTAGTATATAGGGAAAATATCAGCCCATCCAATCAAAATGTCATTAAAGATGAGATTGGTTGTTGCCTTTTTTTTTGGTTATATGATGTATTTAGGGGACCTTTTTTTTTACTAAGTATATAGGGGAAATTTTAAAAGCCTAAATGCTAATTCTAGTTATTTTTTTAAAAGTAGACCTTCAAGATCATTCATATCATTATCACAGGGCGTCTACTTTACCTAGACTAGTTCGGTCTAGGAGGGTTATTGAGGGTCGGCCAAGCCTTTAGTCTTGGAAGTGCCGCCTCTTTTTAAAACGGTGCCCACTCCTAACTATCTAGGAATATATATTTGCTTTTGCTGGTGTTTAGAATTTAGTTTTTTTTTGTGATTTGATTTGGGACAACAGTCAACATCTCTTTCTCCCTCCGATTTGGGACAACAGTCAACATCTCTTTGTCACAACTATTGTTCTTGGGTGACGACAGTAGGTTGGACGTAGAGAACAAGAAGTTTCTATTTTCTGGGTGGCAACAGTAAGCAAACAATGAAGGGGATATGGGACCGATGTTGGAAAGGATGGGGAAAGGTATGAAAGAATAAACACCACCTAGAGATCAAGATACAACCAGAGCAAATGTTGACTGTTGAATTTGAGGATGTGACCAATGGTAATATCACCATTGATCGTGATAGTGATGCTCAAAGAGGAGAGACGGGTATAATTTAAATCCCTTCCATAAGGTATATAATCTAAATCCCTTCCATAAGAATGATTCCAGTGGAGAAGGAGACAAGCCACAACGGTTTGGGCTCCAATATCAGAGGAGGCCGAGGGATGAAACAACTTTTAGAGGACACGAAGAAATGAGAGTAAAGGTAGGCTTACCATATTTCAACGGAAGAATGAATCCAGATAACTTCATTGAATGGCTACAGTCCGTTGAGAGAATTATTGAATATAAGGAGGTGTCAGCTAATAGGAAAGTGAAACTTGCTGCCATAAAACTGAAGAAGGGTACCTCTTTGTAGTGAGAGAATCTGATGAGGGTGATATAGAGAGAAGGTGGGAGCAAGTAACCACATGGTAGAAGATGAAGAAAAAGATGTAGAGGAAATACTTACCTCCAACTACCCAGAACATGTTCTTGAAGCTCCACTACCTACATAAAGAGAGTTGTTAATGGAGGAATTCACAACAGAGTTTGAGCATCTCATGCTGAAATATAACCTGATAGAGTCAGAAGTGAACTATAGTCATATACTTGGGGGCCCGAAACCAACCATCAACAACATTGTCCAGTTATAACCTTATTAGTCATTGGGTGTTGTTCAGACCTTGGCACTAAAGGTGGAGGCAGCAAGGACAGAGCAGACAATCACTTCCATATGGACAACCACCGACAGTTGGAGGTATCAACAGGAGCATACTTAGGATAGATGTGAGCTAGTCAGAAGGATGACGAAGCTGATCAAAGTGGAAAGAAGTTTGAGAAGAGTAGCATACTTAACATGGTTCTAGCTAAGAAGTGCTTTATATGTTGTGGATATGTACATGTTGTCTCCGGTTGCCCTACTAGAAGAGTTGTTTCCTTCACCGAGCAGGATGCAGTGAAGGAAGTGAGTGAGGAGAAGATAGAAGAAGAGTTGGGTGAGGAGTATCAGTTCCATGGAGATGAAGGTGAAATGTTAGTTGTGAGGAGGGCTCTGCACACTAAACCAATGAGGGATCACTCTTGGTTGAGATATTTCACACCAGGTGCACTGTGAGAAGGAATGTATGCAACCTTATTATTAATAGAGGGTATTGTGAAAATATGGTCTCTACTTTTATAGTAAAGGAGTGAGACATGGCTATTCTCAACTCTATTCTTTAACGTGATTGAAATAAGGGGAATGAGATACGCGTGGATCAGTGATATTTGGTGGTAGATTAGCTATCCATGTTACGTGGTGGTTGATCTTCGTAAGTATGCATGTTAGGTAAAACCGATCCATGGATTAGGTCTATGCATGTTAGGTAACACCGATGCCTGAGAAGGACGGTTCGTGGAGGATGTGTATTGATAGATGAGTTATTAATAAGATCACCAGCAAGTACATAATTCATATACCTCGCCTGAATGATTTGCAAGATCAATTGCATGGAATTATCATATTTTCCAAGATTGACTTGTGCGGTAGATATCACCAAGTCAGCATGAAGCCAGGGGATGAATGGAAGTCTTCCTTCAAGGCCATAGTTGTGTTGTATGAGTGGACAGTCGTGCTCTTTGGACTGCCTAATGCATGTAACATTTTCATGAGTTTGATGAATTGGGTGCTCAAAGCTTACATTGAAAAGTTCGTAGTTGTGTACTTTGATGATGTTCTAGTCTACAACAAATTTGTGGAGGAGCATTTGCAGCATATGAGGATGGACTTGATATAGCTTTTGTTTTTTAATGCAAATTGTGATATTTCAAGAATGGTCTTCAAGGTTCTTTGGTTGGAGAAACTATATGCCCTCTTGAAGAAGTGTCACTTCATGATGGGAATGTATATTTTTGGGCTATATTGTATCAAGTGCAAGCATTTAGTTGGACCCTATTAAGATAAAGGCTTGGAGACCCCCCATAGTATTTTATAGAGGTAAGGCAATTTTTGGTGCTGGCATGCTTTTATAAGAGATTCACCAAGAGCTTCAACACCATTACAACTCCCTTGATAGAGCTCTTGAAAGTAGAGAAGTTTTAGTGGACAGATGCCGCTCAGTTCAACTTTGACATCCTAAATAAGGTGACTCAGACCTTAGTACTAGTACTACTAGTTCAGCTTTGATATCGTAAAGATAAAGGTCACTCGGGCCTTAGTATTAGCACTACTAGATTTCAGTCAGGCCTTCGAGGTAGAATATGATTCTTCTAATGTGGAGATTGGAGTATTTTTTAGTTTGTGAGAGCATCTCATCGCCTTCTATAGTGGGAAGTTGAGAGACTCTAGGAGGAAGTATTCGACGTATGGTAAGGAGTCTATGCTAGTTCAGCTTTGGCATCCTAAAGCTCTTAGCCATTGGAGTCCTACGTGTTGACTACTGACTACCTTATTCACAGATCATGAGGCTTTGAGGTTCATAAACAGTCAAAGCAAACTAATTTCTTAGCTTCATTTCAATTGGTGCTCAAACATAAAACAGGGAGTCATAATCGAGTAACAGATGCCTTGAGTTGTTGCCACTTATTTATCACCTCCATACATGCTAAAGTTGTGGGATTCGAGGTGGCGAGGAAATTGTATGAGGCATATAAGGACTTCAAGGAGATTTGGGATAGGTGTCAAGATAGGCCTATAGGACAATACCACATATTTGATGGCTACATGTTCCATTAGAATAGGTTGTGTGATCCTAGATGTTCAATGAGAGGGCCCATCATACAGGAAAGTCATAATGGGGGATTAGTATGCCATTTTGGCAGAGAAAAGACCCTCACACTCATGAGGAAACATTTTCCTAGCCTAGGCTGGCGACGGATGTAGAAAGATATGTTAGGCAGTGCAAAGTCTGTCACCTGACAAAAACTAGGAGGGCAGAATATAGGGCTATACACACCATTCCCAGTACTAGATGCTTAATGGTTGGATGTTAGTAAGAATTTTGTTGTAGACATTCCTAGGGCACAGCGGAATAAGGCTCAAAATTTGACAATAACTCAATGGTAAAATCTCTCTTTCACTGATGGTAGTCCTAATAATTCATCAAGAAAATATTTTGGATACTCCACCACAAGAATATCATTCAATGACTTCACTTAGTAATATCATTCACATGAGTAAGAAAATTTTGATTTCCACTATTCAATAATTTAAATACATTCAAATATGTAATTATCATAGAAGTTAACCCTCTATTACCACAAAATTTGATTTCTGACCCTCCAGGTACATTAATTTTAATAATCTTCTTATTATAGTCTATAGTTATAATGTTTTCAAATAGTCAATCCATATCCAAAATTGTATCAAATTCAACTAGTGACATATGCAATCAGTTGTGCATCAAAATCCCTCTCGCATATTCAATTTTACTTCACATAATCGATTAACCTCCATATGACTCCCATTATGCATTTTAAAAGATAACACTATTGGCAGTACTTCTAATCAGCTCTTCAATAATAAATGAATGAGATGCCCTCATATAAAACAATATTCTTATTAGTCCATCATGAAGAGGTATGATATATATTATAAGTTAAATTATATTGAACAATTAAAGCGAATTCTTTAATATGTGCTTAAGTGTATGATCTTAAGAATGAAACGTGTTATGATATAATTAAATATTTATTCAACTAAGAGTTACTAAAGAAAAATATACCTATGATAACCTCAGGTGACTCCTTAGCTTCCTACTGAGATAATGCATATATCTTAGGTTGAACATTCTGTGGATTCAGCTAACTGGGACTTGGCATTGATCTTGTGGACTTAGCTATCCTCTATCTGCCAAAACTCTTATAAAATGCAAACTGGCCTTGATCCCTGCAGGAGCCTTCTATCACAAGATAGAGCAATACCTAACTACGTGTCTAAGTAGATGACACAAAAAAAGTGTTATATCCAAAATAAACACTCACCCTTGTGAAACATTCCGCGCTTGTCACACTTTTTAACATCACCATGGCTGCCAAAACTAATATATCTGAATATCTTAGCATTTAAACTCCTTGATTACAATGAATGTTTGTTATGAGAACTTTGTAAAAATCAAGATCCCTCTCAACTCTTCCTCTTTTGAAAATCCCTACTGTTCAGTTGTTTGTAAGTCCAGCTCAACCCTTCTAGCTCTCTCCACCAACACAGAATTGTCATTAATCCCAGAGAAATCAATGATCGTCTAATCATGTCTTTCAATCCAGATAAAAACCTATGACACTTCTCTACATTTAGATAGAGTTGTGATGTATACCTCACAAGCATAGTAAATTCAATTTTATACTGTACAATCGAATAATCACCCTGTAAAAACTTAATAAATTTATCATGCATCTATCTCATAGCTGACAATGATAAAAACCAATCTCTAAATGTGCTCACAAACTCCCCCCACTACGCAAAGTGGTTAGGTCGACAAAAGCTTCTCCTATAACTGTCTTTGCCAACATCTCTTAGCTTCTCCCTCAAAAACAAAATTAACAAGGTAACTCTCCTCTCTGGTGGACATGTTATACTCTTTAATCAACTCTATTCTCATCAACCATTTTTCAACTTCCACTGACCCTTTAAACACTAAAAATAGTGGTAGTTTCATATCCTGAAATAGTTTTAAGTGCTTATCCATCTATACTCCCCCACTACTATCGGCTCGAGACTTAAAATTCTTAATCAGTTTTGTCATTGTAGTCATTATTTAAAAAAATGCATTAGCACTAAATATAATACTTTGGGGCATATTAGTTTCCACATTATCATCCTTGGCTTCTTTCTTCTGATTATCCATAATTCTGAAATAAATGCAAAACAATCTAATTAGACTCAGTTAAATAAGCCAATCTATACTATTTATATTTTTGTTTAATCATCAAACTGACTTTTTTTATTAGAATTCAAACATAATTAGCTCTGATATCACTTCTGTCATGACATGACTCGAGAACTTAAAATTAAGTGAAATGGAAGCAGACGATCAGATGATGAAAGACATTTCTAATCATTAGCATTAGTCCATAATAACATTCATATAGAAATGAATCACACATAAAATAACCTCTAACAAAACACATAAAAATATACAGTAATACAGTAATACAAATAGTACAAAAAAGTGACAAAAAAAAAACTAAGAGACTGCTACCTATCACTAATAATGTGTGTCCTCATGTAAACCAATCTTCTTCTAGCAGACATATCAACCTAGCAAACTTTTTTAAAAAATGACTGTTAAACGACATGTAAAGTTCTAAAATTAAGTTAAAAATTAATATTTTATTATGTATTATATCTTTATGCAAATACATAACATGAATGTTAAATGAAATATATTGATAAAAAAATGAACTTTCTTTTTCATCTTTATAAAATAACATTTATTTATCTTATCAATTATATATTTATTTTTATTTAATAGTTTTCCATTTTCACTTCCTTTTATTTTTAGAAGTCATCTCAGGAGCATCGTTAAAATTTTTTATAATGTATACTATAAAAGTATAATTATTAATATATTTAGTTTATATTTTTTTTATTAGCATGCACGAGTACAATAACATTCTCTGTTAGTACCATAGGATATGACACCTAAGAGACTTAATAATTTATCTTTTATTTAAATTATATTATATTTCTTTCAATAATTAAATCTATTTAATTATTCATTTAATACAATGCAAAAGATAAAAATTTTAAAACCATAAAAGAATCGAATCATTTTCACTTATTTACATTCACTTATTAGAGTATTTTTAATATAAATAATAAATAAAGTATTTTAAAAGTATAAAGAAGTTAATTTAACATGAATAAAATAATAATAACTCGCTTGATTAATGATTCCCATCACCTTGAAACTTAAATTTTCTTATCTATTTAATGCATATAAATGTAAATCATAATATTATATTAAAACTCTAAATTTCTTCATATTTAATTTATTATATCATGCTTTATATCTAAAATCTAAAGGTACATTATATTATAAATTGATAATTTTTATTTAAAATTTTCATAAATATTTTATAAACTTTATGACTTGTTTGCTCATTCCTGGGTCTCTTCTTTCAATATATATATCTCCTCTAATCAAAATTTTCAATTTCTGACATTAATTCATAAAACAAGACTTATACTTCTCAATTAAACATGTAAAATCCAAAATTAAAATTTTATTTTAAACTTACCTCACTTTGTCCCTTTTTCTAAAGCACTATTGTTGATCCTAGTCTCACCGAGTAGTTTAATTTGAAATAAATTTTATCATTGATATCTATTCATAGAATTCCATATAACTTTATAAAACTTAACTAAATAAAAAAATAACTTGTATAAATAAAACATAAACCCTTACATTTAGTTCATTGGGCTCGGTTCAGTCTTCCTCTCGCATAGTTTTCCTTTCATGCAAGCCTTCAATTCCTCTTCTCTACTCCTTCACATACGCTTCACGCAAGCGGTCTTCCTTAAAGGGTGATTGGTAGCTACTTGTTAATAGGATTTATGGCCTAGATTTATTAAATCCAGCCAAACACAAAAAAAACACAAGTTTCATGGATTTATGAAATTTTGGATCTAAGGTCCGAATTTTATTTGCAATTCATGTTAAATATGATTTTCATAAATCCACCAAGCTGTTTGATTTAATAAATTTGTATTTGTTAAATCCTACTAAAGCTAAATCCTTCATGCAACCAAACACCCTCTTATTCAGCCAACTCGATCCTTCTCCCTTGGTTTGTCTCTCATAAGCAAACCCCAGGGCTACAACAATAACGCCGATTGCACGTGTTGCCACTAACATTCTTCCTCCTACAAACAACGCACTTCCTCTTCACCTTCATGCACAAAACCCTCGGCATCAACTCCCTACAAGAGAGTAGAATCCCTATAATGAGAAGCACGTGAGAATGCTTTCTTCCTCTTCTCCTCCTACCTCTTTGTGCACTGAGACTCATAGCATTATATTCCTTTACACACGATGCACGCACCCACGACTAATACCTCAACTCTAATTCCTAGACATGCACACGACTATGATTCATTTCCTCCTTCACTCAATTTTTCTACTCTCGCTTCTCTCTTTTTTCCTCACTCTCTGACTTTCAGTTTTCACGTGATTCAAGTGGATGCTCGTCTCCTAAGTATATATGTAGAGAAGGTTACCTTATTAGTTCAATTTTTCTTTTTTAAACAATTATTACAATCCCCTAACTCTGGCACCGGTTTCAATTGCGACCAATGTCAAAACCCATGCAAAAACCACTCCCTCACAGAGGCTTGCTCCTCCCAACTTAAGCACTTACCACCCAGCAATTTGCACCCTTGTCCTTGTTTGAAACCCTTATTTGGCATCCCTTCTCTCCCCTGTTTGAGCACCACTCCAACCTACTTGACCGCAAGCTCCCCAAATTCACCTCTCCGTCTCCTACTCAATCTACCCATCTTCCTTCTTTTATCTGAATAGAGAAAATCACTCCTCTCATCCCCCATAGCAGAGCCCAAACTCAGCCCATTAAACCTCAACCACTCCACCACAATCTTCCTCTCTACACAAGCAATAGTCCTCTATTTGTTAGACTTGCCTACTTTACACCACCAGCAACCTCCTCACCTTAACATTCTCTCTCTAGAAAGACAGGCAGAGAGAGAGCCATCCCCCCCCACCCCCCACCCCCCCTCTCTCATTTTGTGAGCCTCATAATTCATGTCAAATTCATTGCCCTATTGCCAGCATAGCCTCATTGTGCATAAGGTATAATGTAAAAGGTAGATGTTTCCCTAATACAAAGTATAAATACATGTTGATATCAATTTGACACAATGGAGAAATCTTGTGTGTAAATGTTCTTATGAAGGTGCTTGAAGACCCATGCATGTTGTTTTTAAGTGTGCTGGTTTAAAGACCCATGATCATAGTGTCCATATGGCGAGAGGGCAATATGTGTTATTCTTTTTATGCAGATCCACAAAGCTCTATGAATGTTTTTTTAAGAATAGTGGGTTTGAAAACCCACTGCTTTCGGGTGATGCAAAGCACCAACATTCTTTTTTTTTAGAACATGTTGAAAATATCTCACTCCCAATGCAGCCCCCTGAACGATGATGATGCCGACAGGCTGTCAAAAATTCGCCGAACTTTTTTGACTAACAGGGGACCTAAAAAGAATTTAAATGAGATCTGAAAGAACCTAAAAATGCAAAATTTAATGGATTTAAACACTCGAAATACATTACAATTGAAGGTGAACAAGAATTGAAAATGTATCTAGGGAAAAACGGAGGACTCAACAATTCGACTATGAGCATAAACAAAACTTGAATGAAATTTACAAAAAACTTTCTAGCTTGCTAACAAGCATGAATAAGATCCTACATGCCTTAATCATGAGTAAAAACATAAACTCATAAAATTTGACAAAGATGAACATTACAGCCGCGTACAAACAGGGCACAATTGAATAAACAAACTTGTAGAACTTAAAAGTTCATTAGCAAGCATGCCTTAATCAACATCGGATCTAAAACACAAACCTACATGCGGACACAAACCAACAAAAAGATAGAAGACAAAATTATTTAATTGAATTCCTATATGCGTTCTAATGATTAATACTTGTGCTAGTATCTTGATTATAAATGTATTTCTCGAGGTTATTTTTAATTCATATAAACACATTGAAGAATGTGTTAGTACCTTAAGATTCGAGCAAGTACTCCACACTAGGGCTGTCAAATTGGCTCGTCGTTCGCGAACAGCTCGTGTTCGGCTCGTTCATTAAGCCTAACGTTAACGAACGAGCCGAACACGAATAAATATTTAAGCTCAAAATGTAAACGAGCCGAACACGAACAAAAATTCGTTCGCTCGGGTTTGACTCGAAAATAAATAAATATATATATATATACATAATAAATATTCATAGAATTAAATATTATAAATTATAATCAGTCAAATTTTAAAACAAATTATTATATTTTTTAAAAATAAACCCTATAAATTATAATTATAATAAATTATTAATAATAATATATTAGTATTACTTATATTATATAAGTTATATAAATATTATAATATAATATATATAACTCTATTACTAAAGAAACCCTAAATCCCTAATCCCGTCCAGCCTCCACTCTCGAGACATATGTTTCGGCTCTCTTCCTTTTCCGAGCCATCTACTTCTCCTCTACAAATCGCTAAAGGCTTTCAGCGGCGAGAGCTTAGGGCTTGTCGTTTGTGTTCATCTGCTCTACGAAATTCTGTTTCGGCTCTCTTTCTCTTCTGAGTCATCTCCTTCTCCTCTCAAAATTGCGAAAGGGTTTCGACAACGAGAGCTTAGGGTTTGTTGTTTGTGTTTATCTCCCTCTTCCTCTTCTGAATCATCTTTCGAGAGCTTAGGGCTCTCTTCCTCTTCCGAGTCATCTCATTCTCCAATTTCGAGTTGAACACGAGCCAAACACGAACAGAAAAATATTATTCGAGTCAAACACGAACACACTGTTCACGAGCCATTTCAAACATGAGTTGATTTCGAACACGAGCCGAACACGAGTCGACCTTGAGCTCGCTCAAGCTCGGCTCATTTACAGCCCTACTCCGCACAAGTGAATCAAATTGCATGCACACCAAGAAATTCATTTGTATGTGCTCCAATCAATGCACTGAATGCCTTAATAACTGGTCTAAAAATGTTGTGCGGACTCAAAATAAAATTAAATTTGTTTCGAGAAGTGTACAACTATTCCTAAACTTTATGAAAATAACACTTTTGAAAATCAAATCTAGAGACTTTATATGAAGCAAACTCTTGAGTTGCCCGTGTAACTTATAGGACAAGATCATAAAACTCATTTTAATCAAGCTGGCCCTCCTCTTAATTAGAATAAAAGTTGGCGAGACTAAGCCCCACTTAGCCAGTCCAATCTTCCTCCTTTTATGGACTAAAGTTGATGAGATTGAACTCGTACTTAGCCAATTTGAGACTCTTGAGAACAATAATAATTGACAAGATATATTTTTATGCAAGCTCACAATAAATTTAAATCAAATTATAAACATGAGTATTTTAAATATATAACCCTAAGGATGGCTGCATTGAAAATAAATATTAACCATAGAGTTTATTCATAAAAATCATAATTTTAAATCATCAAAATCTAAAAATTACTTGATGAAATTTATCATTTAAAGCAAATTATCAAATCTCATCCACTCTCCACATAAATTTATCAAAAATGATAATTTTAAGATTAACCTAAGCTCACAAATACCAAATATCATGTCAAGTATGATAATGCATTCGAGCTCAAAATAATCTCATGCAACTAAGAAAGTGGTTCGACTCTTTTATCTGCGTTGTTTGGTAAGCAAATACCACAAATAAAGAGGTTACAACCAAAGCCCTTTGGTTGAGTAGTTTGACCAGTAGGCTCTACTATATTACAGTCACAACTGCACTCATATGTTCCCTAATAATTTTGTTGCACTTTGAGTTGTAAATCATAAGATATACCCGATATGGCATAAAGATCAAAGTTAGTCAGATTCGACTTAAATTTATCCTTTTAGAGAAATATTCACCCTAAGTCTACAGTTTCCTTTGATGAAACAACTCATCTACTGATAAAAATCTTTTTGTTTAATTGGGTCGACTACTTTCTTGGACTTTGTGGATTATGGACTATGATAAGATGACGAAACCATAAAATTTTGATCAAGCACATCATCATTCCCCCTACCATTCCCCCTACCATCTACTCTAAGCTCATAATGATAAATTTTATAATATTAAATTTAAATTTATTGTTACTATAAGTTGAATCTAAATATTTAGCACCTAATAATTAGTCTAAATCTAAAGTGTTCTTCCATTATTGGGAGGGGTAATTAGCCATATGAGCTTGCACCTATGAGAAACTTCAACCTCTATAAAAAAAGGAACTCACAAAATGAGGACAAAATCTATGGGATCTAATCCGTCTTCTAAAATTTAACCTGGAATCTCAATGTAAAACTCTCACTCATTCATTCTTCGAGGGAGGACGATATGCAAATCTTCAGAGACACAAAGTTCGTATTGGGTCTGATTCGATGAGCTTGTGTTAAGCTACACTTAACGAGCTAGTCCTCATTTTCATCCTTTTAAACGAGTCTGTCCCAGTGGTGTATGGATAATTTTATGGATTGACAAAAAGTTAATTGTAAAGTAAAAATATGTAATATATTATTGAGGGTAAAAGTGAATAAATTGTGATTTGTTACAACAACTATTAGAGAACTGTAACTTTTATTTTTTAATTATTAAGGTAGAATTTGTAATTATGAAAGATATTGGCAAGGTTTGCCATATGATTAGTGGCATCTGAGTTTAAATTCCAAGTTTGAGAAAGATTTTTTATGGCACTAAGAATATGAAAGTTGAAAGTTATACAATTTTGTGCAAGAGAGTACGACCTATATGGCTTTTTCGATATATTTTTTTTCCTTGATTGTTTCCATCACAACCATGGGACTTATACAAGTTTTCAACATCTGTTTTTTATGAGCCCTTTCTTCTTACAATGGTTGCACTAGAGATTGTCTTTAGAATGAGGCTTTTGTCCTTTCAATGGGAGAAGAATTTGTAGCAACAAATTTATTACTTTAGAATTCAATGGTCATCATGGCAAATGTTTTGGAGATCAAATTATTAAACATCATTTTCATTCCTAATTCAACTCGTACAAGTAAGAAAACCTCNTCAGTCAAATTTTAAAACAAATTATTATATTTTTAAAAAATAAACCCTATAAATTATAATATATAATAAATTATTAGTAATAATATATTATTATTACTTATATTATATAAGTTATATAAATATTATAATATAATATATATAACTCTAATACTAAAGAAACCCTAAATCCCTAATCCCGTCTAGCCTCCACTCTCGAGACATCTATTTCGGCTCTCTTCCTTTTCCGAGCCATCTACTTCTACTCTAAAAACGCTAAAGACTTTCGGAGGCGAGGGCTTAGAATTTGTCGTTTGTGTTCGTCTGCTCTCGAAAATTTTGTTTTGACTCTCTTTCTCTTCTGAGTCATCTCCTTCTACTCTCAAAATGGCGAAAGGGTTTCGACAGCGAGAGCTTAGGGTTTGTTGTTTGTGTTTGTCTTCCTCTTCCTCTTCTGAGTCATCTTCCGAGAGCTTAGGGCTCTCATCCTCTTCTGAATCATCTTCTTCTCCAATTTCGAGCTGAACACGAGCCAAACACGAATAAAAAAATATTATTTGAGTCGAACACGAACACACTGTTCACGAGCCATTTCAAACACGAGCCGAACACGAGTTGACCTTGAGCTCGCTCAAGCTCGGCTCATTTACAGCCCTACTCCGCACAAGTGAATCAAATTGCATGCACACCAAGAAATTCATTTGTATGTGCTCCAATCAATGCACTGAATGCCTTAATAACTGGTCTAAAAATGTTGTGCGAACTCAAAATAAAATTAAATTTGCCTCGAGAAGTGTACAATTATTCCTAAACTTTATGAAAATATCACTTTTGAAAATCAAACCCAAAGTCTTCATATGAAGCAAACTCTTGAGTTGCCTGTGTAACTTATAGGACAAGATCATAAAACTCATTTTAATCAAGCTGACCCTCCTCTTAATTAGAATAAAAGTTGGCGAGACTAAGCCCCTACCTCCTTTTATGGACTAAAGTTGATGAGATTGAACCCGTACTTAGCCAATTTGAGACTCTTGAGAACAATAATAATTGACAAGATATATTTTTATGCAAGCTCACAATAAATTTAAATCAAATCATAAACATGAGTATTTTAAATATATAACCATAAGGATGGTTGCATTGAAAAAAAAAATTAACCATAGGGTTTATTCATAAAAATCATAATTTCAAATCATCAAAATCTAAAAAGTACTTAATGAAATTTATCATTTAAAGCAAATTATCAAATCTCATCCACTCTCCACATAAATTTATCAAAAATGATAATTTTAAGATTAACCTAAGCTCACAAATACCAAATATCATGTCAAGTATGATAATGCATTCGAGCTCAAAATAATTTCATGCAACTAAGAGTGGTTCGACTCTTTTATCTGCGTTGTTTGGTTAGCAAATACCACAAATAAATAGGTTACAACCAAAGCCCTTTGGTTGAGTAGTTTGACCAGTAGGCTCTACTATATTATAGTCACAACTGCACTCATATGTTCCCTAATAATTTTGTTGCACTTTGAGTTGTAAATCAAAAGATATACCCGATATGGCATAAAAATCAAAATTAGTCAGATTCGACTTAAATTTATCCTTTTAGATAAATATTCACCCTAAGTCTACAGTTTCCTTTGATGAAACAACTCATAGCTACTGATAAAAATCTTTTTGTTTAATTGGGTCGACTACTTTCTTTGACTTAGTGGAATATGGACTATTATAAGATGAAGAAACCATAAAATTTTGATCAAGCACATCATCATTCCCCCTACCATCTACTCTAAGCTCATAATGATAAATTTTATAATATATAATTTAAATTTATTGCTACTATAAGTTGAATCTAAATATTTAGCACCTAATAATTAGTCTAAATCTAAAGTGTTCTCCCATTATTGGGAGGGGTAATTAACCGTATGAGCTTGCACCTATGAGAAACTTCAACCTCTATAAAAAAAGGAACTCACAAAATGAGGACAAAATCTATGGGATCTAAT
The DNA here is from genome assembly GCA_002079205.1 of Phalaenopsis hybrid cultivar. Taxonomy (NCBI): domain Eukaryota; kingdom Viridiplantae; phylum Streptophyta; class Magnoliopsida; order Asparagales; family Orchidaceae; genus Phalaenopsis; species Phalaenopsis hybrid cultivar. The sequence continues at coordinate 148,755 of JXCR01138052.1, forward strand.
CCGAATTCTAAAATTTAACCTGGGATATCAATGTAAAACTCTCACTCATTCATTCTTCGAGGGAGGACGATATGCAAATCTTCAGAGACACAAAGTTCATATTGGGTTTGATTCGATGAGCTTGTGTTAAGCTACACTTAACGAGCTAGTCCGCACTTTATCCTTTTAAACGAGTCTGCCCCAATGGTGTATAGATAATTTTATGGATTGACAAAAATTTAATTGTAAAGTAAAAATATGTAATATATTATTGAGGGTAAAAGTGAATAAATTGAGATTTGTTACAACAACTATTAGAGAACTGTAACTTTTATTTTCCAATTATTAAGTAGAATTAGTAATTGTGAAAGATATTGGCAAGGTTTGTCATATGATTAGTGGCATCTGAGTTTAAATTCCAAGTTTGAGAAGGATTTTTTATGGCACTAAGAATATGAAAGTTGAAAGTTATACAATTTTGTGCAAGAGAGTATGACTTATATGGCTTTTTCGATATATTTTTTTTCATTGATTGTTTCCATCACAACATTGGGACTTTTACAAGTTTTCAACATCTGTTTTTTATGAGCCCTTTATTCTTACAATGGTTGCACTAGAGATTGTCTTTAGAATGAGGCTTTTGTCCTTTCAATGGGAGAAGAATTTGTAGCAACATATTTATTACTTTAGAATTCAATGGTCATCATGGCAAATGTTTTGTAGATCAAATTATTAAACATCATTTTCATTCCTAATTCAACTCGTACAAGTAAGAAAACCTCATATAGAATGGAGATTTTCTCTAATTTAGATTTCGACTCAAACTTAATTGAAGTCATTACAAAGTTCTACAAAAAAACTCAATACTTTTTTCTCTTTTCACAAATTTCTTGTGAATTGCTGCATACTCACAATATGTCATCTTAATAGCTTGGTCAATCCAGTCAATGCTCTTCTTTATGAAATTAAATGAGTCATGTGAATACATAGAAACAAAATACATAAAAGTGAGCTGCTATAAATTAGATACCTTTTGATTTTATTCCTTGTGAAAAAAAAAAGAAATATACTAAGAGTAAGTTTTCAAGTCAGCTGTTCTCCTTGAAATGGAACCAGAAAAATAAAATAAAAGTAAACATGGGTACTTACACCTTGCTGAATAGATAAGCCTTCCCATGCCTGCAATGAAAAGACTGCACAAAGCACAGAATAAGTTGGTCATTAAATTTACCCATTGCAGCCACATTATCAAAGGTGACTTTTCTTAAATTAATTGGCCTCGTTACTTCCGGTAAAAGAAATGAAATGATTATGGAGTCTGGTATGACATTAATGTGATCACTAATCATTGAATACATGAGATGATGCTTCTATTTCGTAGAAACTAAAACCTTTATGTTAAGGCAGTTAAAAGCAAACATAGTGTGCTATATCTTTGTAAATTTAGTTGTGCAATATTCATAGTCTATGGACTTCAGTCCCAAATATTTTTTTATTGTTTCAAANAGTTTGATTTTATTCCTTGTGAAAGAAAAGAAATATACTGAGAGTAAGTTTTCAAGTCAGCTGTTGTCCTTGAAATGGATCCAGAAAAATAAAATAAAAATAAAAATGGGTACTTACACCTTGCTGAATAGATAAGCCTTCCCATGCCTGCAATGAAAAGACTGCACAAAGCACAGAATAAGTTGGTCATTAAATTTACCCATTGCAGCCACATTATCAAAGGTGACTTTTCTTAAATTAATTGGCCTCGTTACTTCTGGTAAAACAAATGAAATGATTATGGAGTCTGGTATGAGATTAATGTGATTACTAATCATTGAATACATGAGATGATGCTTCTATTTCGTAGCAACTAAAACCTTTATGTTAAGGCAGTTAAAAGCAAACATAGTTTGCTATACCTTTGTAAATTTAGTTGTGCAATATTCATAGTCTATAGATTTCAGTCCCAAATATTTTGTTATTGTTTCAAATAACAAATTCACAAGAAAAAAAATTATAAAGCCAGATTGCCTAAAATCAGGGTAAGAGTCTTAGGCTTGTAGTAGAATACATATTATATTTCAAAAGCAAAAAGTTCAATTCTGGGATTACAAGTACTGCCTCATATGACAAAGAAATCACACCTTTTCGAAGGCAACAGATTGATCTAACAACAATAAAACAATTTTGGGATTACAAGTACTGCCTCATATTAAGAAGTCAGAACCTCACAACAGCAACAACAACAACAACAACAATAAAACTTTTATCCCACTAAGTGAGGTCGGCTACATGAATCCTTTTTCTCCATTACGCCCTATTTATTGTCATATTTTCATTTAATTCTAATAAATAAAGATCTTTTTTTATACAATATGCCCAAGTCATTGTAGGTCTACCTCTGCTTTCTTAACATAAGTCGAATTGAAAATATCTACTCTTATAATCAGATCATCAGATGGTCGACGATTAATGTGACCAAACCACCTAAGACGACTCTCTCTAATTTTGTTCGTCACTGGAGCTACACCAACCCTATCACAGATATATTCATTTCAAATTTTGTCTCTAAGTGTAAACCCACTCATACACCAAATCATTCTCATCTTGGCAACACCTAACTTAGTTTTATGCTTCTCTTTTAAAGGCCAACATTCAACACCATAGAGCATTCCAGGTCTTACCACCATCTTATAAAATTTTTCTTTCAGTCTAAGTGGTACTTTTCTATCACACGATAGGCCTAAAGCGTTCCTCCACTTCAACTAACCAACTTAAATTCTACTAATAACATCCTCATCAATATCACCATCACTTTGAACAATAGACCCGAGATATCTAAAGCGTTCACACCTTTTAATAATTTGATCACACAAAGTTACATTTATGTCACTAGAGCTACTACTACTAAAATTACATTCCATGTATTCATTTTTAGTTCTACTCTAACGAAGGCCTTTAAACTCCAAGATAGACCTCCATAATTCAAGTTTTTCCTGAGCTTTTTCTCTCATCTTATCCACGAGAAGGATATCATCAGCAAAAAGCATACACTAAGGTACGTCCTCCTGTAATTGTCCAGTAAGATCATCCATAACTAAAGCAAAAAGACACGGGCTTAAAATCGATCCTTGATGTAAACCAACAAAAATAGGAAAATATTTGGTCAATCATCCTTCTGCTCGACGCAAAATACATATCTTTAATAACTTGAATATAAGTCATATCAACACCTTTATTCTCAAGAACTCTTCTAATGATATCTCTCGGAACCTTATCGTAAGCTTTTCTAACTCAATAAAAATCATATGTAGATCCTCCGTATTATCTCTGAATTTCTCCATCAAACCTCTCAATAAATGTATAGCTTCCATAGTAGACCCCCGGCATAAATCCAAAATTGGTTATGAGAAATCTTTGTAATATGTCTTAGTCTATGTTCAATTACCCTCTCCCATAATTTTAAAGTATGACACATCAATTTAATACTTCGATAATTGGTACACTCTTGTGCATCCCTTTTAATTCTTAAAAATGGGGACCAAAATACTCTTCCTACACTCCTAACTCTCTTGAATATTTCCACAATTCAATTGAGATATCATCAGGTCCTACACTTTCCACCCTTGGTTTTGTTTAAAGCCTCCTCAACTTTTTTTTTACTAATGTGATGGTAAAAATGAAACATTTTGTTAGTATTAACAATATAAAGATCACTAAGGTCTATCGCATTTCCCGAAACTTCATTAAAAAGTTTATCAAAATAACTCATCCACCTATTTTGAATATAATTTTTCTAAGAAATACACTTTTTGATTTTCATCTTTAATATACTTTACTTGAGTTAAATCTTTATTTTTCTTTTCTCTTTGTTTGGCTAGTTTATACATATATTTTTTACTCTCCTTAATATCTAATCTATTATAAATGTTACTAAAAGTAAATTTTTTAGCATCATAGATTCTTCTCTTAGACTCATTATGGGTCGTTTGATATTTTCCCAATTATCTAAGCTTTTACATTTAAACCAATTTTTATAACATACCATCTTATATTTTATCTTTTCTTACACATTATTATTCCACCACAAACTATTTTTTATTTATAGAAATTTTCTTTTGATTCTCCAAGTACAACTTTTGCTACTTGTTTAATAGTTTATGTTACTTTATCCCACATAGAATTTGTTTCTTCACGAACATGTCAAATATTAAAATCTTGAATTTTACTCATAAAAATAATTTTATTTGTCTTTTAGGTACCCCCATCTAATTCTACGACGATGATTCCTAGTATTATTTATTTTACAACTCTTCATCTTAAAACCTAAAACTAATAATCGATGTAGAGTGCTTAAATCCTCACTTGGAATGACCTTATAATCTTTACATTCTCGACGACCTCTTATTCTCATAAGAAAATAATCAATTTGTATTTTATTAGATCCATTCTTATAAGTAATAATATGCTCATCTCTTTTCTTGAATAAAGTATTAGCAATAACAAAATCATACAACAACAACAAAGCTTTAATCCCACTACGTAGGGTCAGCTACATGAATCCTTTTTCTCCATTGCGTCATGTTTAGTGTCATATTTCATTTAGTTCTAATAAATTAAGATCATTTTTTATACAATAAGCCCAAGTCTTCCTAAGTCTACCTCTGCATTTCTTAACATAAGTCAAATCTAAATCATCTACTCTCCTAATCGGACCAGCAGATAGTCGTGGCTTGATGTGACCAAACCATCTAAGACGACTTTCTCTAATTTTGTCCATCAAAGATGCTACACCAACCCTATCACGGATATATTCATTTCGCATTTTGTCTCTAAGTGTAAAGCCACTCATCCACCTAATCATTCTCATCTCGGCAGCATTTAACTTAGTATTATGCTTCTCTTTAAAGGCCAACATTCAGCACCATAAAGCATTGCAGGTCTCACCACCGTCTTGTAAAATTTTTCTTTCAGTCTAAGCGATACATTTCTATCACACAAAAGACCCGAAGTATTCCTCCACTTTAACCAATCAACTTGAATTTTACTATTAACATCTCCATCTATATCACCATCGCTTTGAACAACCGACCCAAGATATCTAAATCGTTCACACCTTTTAATAATTTGATCACCCAAAGTTACACTCCTGACACTAGAGCTACTACTACTAAAATTACATTCCATGTATTCAATAAAAAAATCATACGCTAAAGTAAAATCTAAAATAGCTCTACTTTCTTCACTAATAACTCCAAAACCTTAGCCACCATGAATATTTCTAAAATCTTCTACCACTCTACCGACATGTCCATTTAAATCTCCTCCAATAAAAACTCTTTCTTCAAGAGGTATATTTTTATTAAGCTTTCTAAGTCATTCCAAAATTTATCTTTAGAACCTATATCTAAACCTACTTGAGAAGCATAAACACTTATAATATTAAAAATCTTACTATCAACAATAATCTTAAGGGCTATAATTCGATCTCCAACTATATTAATCTTTACAATTTTATCTTTCAGACTCTTATCTATAATTACACCAACCCTATTTCTAGTGTGACTTTTACCTGAATACCAAAGTTTAAAATTTAAGTTATCAATTTCCTTAGTCTTTTCTCTTACCTATTTAGTTTCTTGAACACATAAGAGATTTATTTTTCTATGAATCATAATATCAACACATAATAAGTCAGTACCTCAAAAAAAAAAAATGGAGTTCTGGTATTCACCGTAAACCAAAGAAAACATATCATGTAAATAAAATGAACATTAGTCATAGTATATCCATTTGTCATTAACAAAATTAGACACCCAGACTATGAAATTGATTCTCATTATCTAAAAAAGTACATAAAAAAATCAGACTTTCTATAAAATAATAATTAGTTAACAGTTTAACTAAATAAAAAAGTTATGTAAACATTTATTCGACTAAAAAAGACTGTCTAGTTTTAGGACCTTCCAAACTTTCATTTAACAAGACATTTTGCCATATAACCAACCCTTTTAAAGTACATNTGGGCCAGTTAACAGTTTAACTAAATAAAAAAGTTATGTAAACATTTATTCGACTAAAAAAGACTGCCTAGTTTTAGGACCTTCCAAACTTTCATTTAACAAGACATTTTGCCATATAACCAACCCTTTTAAAGTACATNAACTAAAAAAGACTGTCTAGTTTTAGGACCTTCCAAACTTTCATTTAACAAGACATTTTCCATATAACCAACCCTTTTAAAGTACATTATGTTCTATTCAGACTTACAAGATTGAAAAGTTATATTACTTATTTCTTATGGGAAATTTGCAAGGACAGCACAACAAGTACAACTAAATTCAAATTTATCAGTTCCGAGTGGATTTCATTTCAAATGATTATCATTTTGATCTATTTTAGTTCCCATCACTATTTAATTTCTTCTGAAAACTTGAAATTTTTGACATAAAACATGGTATAAATAAGAACTCGCATGAGACAAAAATAAAGCTCTCCACAATTAATCTCATGATTTCATTCCTTCTAGAAATTATTAATTCATTACATTTTAGTAAAAACAAGTGCCCATGAACATAAGATATGATTACCATTCTCTAAGAGAAAGCAAAACAAATTGAGAAAGGGAGAAAAACTGATCATATAATAAAGAATAAAATATGAAAATACTACTAATTGTGAGGAGTTCTTCAAATGCTTGATATAGGATCTAGCTATTAATTTCAAGTTTCCAATCTTGAGAATTTTTATTTTTATTTATTTATTTATTNTTTGATATAGGATCTAGCTATTAATTTCAAGTTTCCAATCTTGAGAATTTTTATTTTTATTTATTTATTTATTTATTTTACCTTCTTTGAACTAATGCAATGCACGCTTTCAACATGTTTGTATTTTGCCCCAAAAAAAAAAGATTCCTGGACTTTTTTTCTAGATGAAAAGTAATCTACACAATAAGAAACCTAAAAAGGAAGCCCAAAACTGTCAAGAATTCTAGAAATTTATTAGCTATGATAATCAGCAAGGTCTATGATAGGGTCATTAATTCAATAAATGGTCATAGTAAGTCATTAAGTTCAATTCCTCACAATTTATGTGACATCATACAGTCAAATAGTCAATTAAATCAGGTAAAGCTCTAACCCAGCTTAATAGACACTATTGTTTACATCAAAAAGTCAGCCTTCAATATTATGAGTTGATGCTGCATCTAGCCGTCTATATTGACTAATAGTGCTTACTGGTAAAATCAATTTACATAATTTAAATTCTCATATTCACAGTACAAGAAATGTACCATAATGAATAACAGCAACAGAAACTCAGATATCAGGTGCAATAATTACAAATAATCGCTACGTATCAGCCACTTCTTAAAATTATGAATATCAGGAACTAATGCAACACATCTGAAGCAAGAGCCACACCACAGTTACAGCAAGAGGCGTTATAAACACCTTTATTCACAAAAATCAATTGTTGACAACTTGATGGAAACCTCAGGCATTACATAAACCAAACACTGCATACTACTATCAGAAGCATGCTACAACTCTAAAAATGAATTAAAAAATTGAAAATTTACATATGTAGCACACAATTCTTATGTATTTACATATCTTACACCTAAACTTTCATATTTACATACATAGGGGCACTTTGGTGCTTTAAACGTATGCATGAAAAGTTATGTTCACTTTTAAAAAGTGATAATAGTGCTATTTGTTATGTGATATTAAATATTTGAGTGATGTGTGTGTAAATATGAAAGTTTAGGTGTGAGATATGTAAATACATACGAATTGTGAGATATGTATGTAAATGCCCCAAGAAAACAAAAAAAAAGGGCAAATTCAGTGTTAAAACACAAAATGTTAAAAATGTATGCTAAAATGGAGAAAACTATACTATGCTGAANGGTAAGAAATATGTAGAAAAAGTAGAGGTTTTGGTGGTCGGCGACTTGATAGTGCTGCAAGCTACTGCTGGTCTGGTTGTGTTTGCGGATAGACTTCCATTCTTTCTACAGATAGATTCTTGGCGTAGTTGCCCATTAGTTGCTTCAAGTCACCAATAATCTTTTAAAAATAAATAATTATTTTAATTTTCTCTTACATGTCTAATATCTTATAGATCAAAAAAAAAAATATTACGTCCTGAGTCTGGATGCAATTTATGTTCGGATAAAAGATGTGATGCATCAGGGGCGGTTTTTTTTTTCCTCTGCGTCGTCCAGTACATCGCGTTCGTTGACCAGATCTAGCTCTTGATGCAATTTTTTTTTTCCTTTTAGGGGGTGTTTGGTTGCCCGCAATATTTAATATTAGCAAGATTTAGTAAATACAAATTTATTAAATACACCCCATCGTGAAATTTATTAAATCTAAATTTAAGATAAATTGAAGGCAAAATTTAGACCTTAAGTTTGGAATTTCATAAATTCATAGAACTTGCCAACCATTTATGTTTCGCTAGATTTTATAAATCTGGCGGCAAATCCTATTATTAGGAGCTACCAAACACTTCCTTAGATGTAATTAATTAATTTGCACTATTATTATTATTATTATTATTATTATTATCATCATTTGTAATTAGCTAGTCATCATCAATTAGACCAAGTCATCTAAAGGAGTTCACCCTCTAAATTAGCAAGCATTTATTGCAATTAAAAATTTTCTAGAGTAGAGTTCTATTTGCCAATGGATTCATTCATTGAAGTCACTAATAGCATTTTAATTTAGTGATGAATTTGTTGAATGAAGCTTTCAAGGCTTGCCAAATTACAATGAACTTTAACTCCCTCGGCCATAGTTATGTTATTAATCAGTTCAATATGAGTTGTTAGAGGCTTCATGAGAAGCTTCATTCTCAGATATCTTGTCCTTTATTTTCATCTGATTTTTAGCTTTGATGTATTTTGATAAGCGACAAGTTGTTTGGATATATTCAACTTATAATAGGTACTTGTTATGCATTACTATGTACTTTTAATTTTATGTATACATTCTTGTTGCAGTATGGACCTAGGCCAATGAATGAGGAATATCTTGACATTGATATGTACTTCATGATCGAGATCAAGTGAAACTCTTGGGCTTATCTCCGAATCTCTCGTCTTCTTGCTTTTATTCTTTCTCTTATGTTAGTTCATCTTCTTAGTAAGTTGTTGTATCACTCATAAATAAATTTGGGATCTTACATCCTTTTATGGCACTCTCTCGGGTTTGGTGGTGCCTTCACGCTGCCTATAGGAGTGGCTATGCATATAGATCTGGGGCACTGTTAAGGGGGAGTGGCAACACCCATTAAATGGCATGACTATGTCGTATAACTGGTGTGGCCACGACACAAGTAGGTGTGATCACGTCGAGCTAAGTAAGGCCAAATTCTCCCAATTTGCTCTGAATTGCATGTTAATCCTCCTGAAACGTGCAAAACATAAATCCAACTTTCAAAAGGGTAAAATCATGAACGAAAGGAACAATTTGCATGAATTAACACATTATGAAAAATTGACTCATGTCACTTATGCACGTTTGTATCTGTGTATGAATAAGGCAAACTCAACATATCACTAATAGATAAGCAAATGTAATCATGATCAAGCAAGCAATCCTTTCTTTCTTTAGATTTAATCAGCTTCTCTTAGAGAAATTATATCAAAACACATGTTGGTGATTATGAAGAGGAGAGAGCTATGATATTTTTAAGAGATATGCTAATGACATTCTCACACTTCAAATTTTTATGCCTTAAATGGCTAGGAATCAAACTAACTTTTTTCATATTTCTCGAAGTTTCTCCAAGTAGAAATCTCTCCAAATTTCTTAATGCACTTAATGTAATTTTAATTTAAGAAATTAGACTCTTCATTAAAACTTTTTTTAATTATTTTGAGCTTTAGAGAGTCCTACTTAATATTATAGAGGCCCAAAATATACTTTTCAAAAGTCTATTATATTTTGCAAAGTCTATCAAATTTATTTTTTAAGATCCAAAGTCTCAAATTGTTTTATGAAGCATTATAACACTTTTTGGAGATTGACAAGTGCTTTTGTGGATGATTGTAGGATTTTATAAAGAAGAATTATACCATTTAAATTTTTATTGATTTGTTTTATGAAAATTAAATCATATTCTCAAGTATTTTTTATTTAAAAATTTATGATGTTCTAGATAAAATTAAATACTTTGGCTTAATAAAAATAAATTTAATACCCTAACTTAGATGAAACTTAAATTTTATTTACCAAGAATGAATTAAAATCACACTTGTTTGCTTCATTAAAATTATCTTTTATATTTTATACTTTTTAGCCTTTTTACATGAAAAATACACCCTAATTTTCTATACTAAGCTATATGTTTCCATGTAAGCTGATAGCGTACATATTACTTACAATCACTTAACTTAATAAATCATCAGTCTTTCATTCTTTAGCTTAACTTATGATCATAAAAAATGTATAAAAATATCATGGGCTCATGGACTAACAAAGAATATGTCTCCTTTAATAGAGCAACAAAAGTTTATTACCACCTAACAGTTGAGTTAAATCGAAGCGTATTTGATCAGAGTGCTCTATGGAACCTTAGAGTAAGTTGTAAGAGCAACTCTATATACTAAGACTTTTTATTATATTAGACAAAAATTCTTTCATTCATTGATCAAAACTAAGTTTAAGAGAACTCTTCTCAACTCAAGAAATTGATAAAATGTACCGCTTTAAGAAGGTACAACTAAAACAATCATTACCTCATCATAAAAAAAATATAGATCTCAACCATTTAATGCAATTGTGTTTAAAATAGAAAAATTCTATCTTCCACCAAAGCTCAAAATATTCATTAAGCTTGGTAAAAAAAAGGATCCAAATGATCATATTATTAGTTCCAAGACATTGGTTTTTGTCACATCTCATTTGATCACTTTTAGTAAAGCATGAGACAATCAAAGTAAATAATCTAGTTAAAATATTTTCCACTAGCACCCATTCTAACATTTATCAACTAGCATCACATAATTATAAAACTGATCTACTTTCATTAGCACAAAATATAAACAATAATCTAAAATTATCTAAAATATATTTTACAACCATTAATATGGGAGCATAATTTAAATCATCAAAATAGAGTACAAAGCTTGTAGTAAACTTCATAGATAACTGATACATACTAAAATTTTTAAATTTACATGTGTGTATTTCACTTTTATGATACATTTAAAACCTTACAGCTTAAATATAAAACTAAAAAATAAAATTATGTCATCTGAATATGGCCTAATGCACTCCTTTTATCTGACTGAAATAAAAACTCATAATAGTATTTGAAGTGCTAAAAGCTAATTAGGATAATTAATTATACTATTTGTTTCAAACTATAAGAAAAAAACACTATGCCATGTTGATCTCTTAAACCAGCAATAGTATTTATAGCCAAGGACAATACTAGTTCGGGGCAATAAATCTAATATTAAAAGCATGCATTGATAATTAAATAAACAAAAGAAACAATCATATCTAATAATCATAAATATCTATAAGGAAACGAAATATACGTGTCTAATTCATAATCATTTCATATACCATGCTAGTTAAATGTTAACACTCGTTAATTTCATTTTTAATCTCGTTTTTTAATTACCTTAATCTTAGAAGTTTCAATATTATCTATATAAGTTTAGACACATTTATATCATATGGTCATGATCTTGTGCTCATTGTAACCATTTACAAGGGTTAAACATGCTCCAATGTAGCAATTGTTAAAGTCCCCTTAAAAAATATTGAAGATTTTCAATGTAATAGCTATCAAAAGTCAAGAGCATTATTTGGCCATGATTAAGGCTCATCTTAAAGGAAAATTTTCACTTCCTTATATAGGTCATCATCATTTGCCATCTTATCTCAAATTTATGGACTTCTTTATTATTAGGATAATTATTATAGACATTTCAAATATTTTTATTATTTTATTTGAACATTATCATCAACCTATATCAAAATTCATCTTGTGTAGTTTGAATTGTATAAATTAATATTGAAAAACTTAATTACTCATAATTAATTATGAAATAATCAAGTAACTTAAATTATATGAACATAATATTAATTCGTATTAAATAAATGATCATATAAAAAAACTATACTTTCTAACATTGTTTATTATTGATATTCATAAAATAAAAATGCATCATAATCCAATTTATAATGCAACACTATGAATCAAAGTTCATTTTGTGTTTGATGGAATAACTAATATTATTGTTGTTGTTAAATATATTTTTCAATTCCTAAAAATTATATTCTTACTCTTTTGTAAATTTAAATTTAATATCTTTTTACATCAACTTAGATCATTTTAATGTTATATGTGAGAATCCCATGATAAGTCCTTAGCAATATCTAGTTAAATCCAATAAGTTATGAATCCCTAGAATCTCTTTTGGAATAAACAATTTTAATTTTGCTTCAAAATATATTGATTCACTAAAATAATTTCACCACTTATTAGGTACCCAATAAATGTGATATATTTCAATCAAAATTCACGCATTAAAAAACTGACATGCAATTAGTTCATCTTTAATAGATCCATCACTTTTTAATATTGAACATGATTTTCACTATTCATAAGATATATCATAATATAACCATAGAAAGTAATAAATAACCTATCAATATATGAAGAATTTTTAAAACTAAAATAAATTCTTGGGCATATCTAATTCCAAAAGAATCTTTTTTGTATTTACTTAATTTCTTAACTCTACTTGGTGATAGATTAGCCTTGAATCAATTTCAAAAAAAAAAAAACACATTAACACTTATTATCTAATCAAATAAATTATTTCTCCTTGATAATAGATATTCATTTTTAATTATTATTGTATTCAATTCTCTATAAACAATGCATGCTCTTATAGATTCATCTTCTTAATAAAAAGCCCATAAGCACTCCAAGGTGTATTATCTTATCTTATACCCCTTAGCCATTAACCCTTGTAATTATTATTTCATTTTTTTGTAATTATTATTGAGTTGTTATATCATGATATTTGTATATTATTTTTGTTCTTGAATATATTTTAAATTCAAATTTAAATTCTTTTTATCGTAAAAATTCAAGCAATATACTATGAGACACATTTGAAATTCTATTTCAACTTGTGTATCCTTTAATTTTTTTTTTAATATCTTTATCCCATGAATTAATATTTTTAATAACCCCACTTTTTATCTTTTAAATAATCTTTAAAGCTATAAGGAAGTGACAAATTCCAATCACAATAAAAGTTAAATGATTTTTTAAGCAAATAATATATAAATCTATTCTTTTAATAATCAATACTAACAGAGTATTTTGCTTACCAGTCCATTCCTAAAATAAAATCAAAAGTAATTACATATATACTAATTAATTTTTATTATTAGTTTGTACCTTGTTTATTAGTATTCATAATAATTTATTTATGCATATAAACTATTTCTAAATAGCATTAACACAATATAGGTATAAAAGAAATTTCAACTGGTATACTTGTTAAAAACTCTTCAAAAATAAATTAATGTGAAGTTATAGAGTCAAATAGAATTTTACCAAATTGGTTAGATATCAAAAGAATATCTACACCTGCTTTTTAATTAGCCACTTTGGGTGTAATAGCAAATACCCCGACTTTTATTAGTCGATTGTTCTAATTCCCTAATTTTTTTTCCTTTTAGTTACATTGATGGCTTTTCTTAAAATTAAGACTTATGTAACTTGTTATTGCACTAATAATTTGTGTATTATTATGTTTCCTCTCCAAGCGATTATTCACTGTATAGTCTCTAACTTCTCCTCACTTAAAACACTTAATAAGCCACTACAAAAAAAAATTTTTCCCATAGTACTCATAGAATGGCTTTTAAAAATAAAAAGAGAAAGGAACGAAAACAAAATTATATCATTTTCATTTTAACACTTTTTAGCCTAGCATGGCGTTAACAAAGATAGATAATCCAATCAAACATGTATTCCATTAGCATCACAAATTTTATTAATTATGATTGAGGGAGTAATTATTAATAAGTCAAGACCATCATAAAATATATACTATATTTTAAAAATTTTTATTCAATGTATCATAATAATTAAACTAAAATTATTCACAATTTAAATCATCCAAATATATTACAGAGCATATAATAAATTTTATATAACTGATATGTATAAAGGATATCACTCTTCTTTGATATATTTAAACTGAAAAAAAAAAAAAAAAACTTAACATGTCTTGCTAATAATTTGAATGAAAATGAATATTTATAGACATAACATTACTTTCTCAATCTACAAAAAACTAAAACATACATAAATAATTAATACTGTAGAAGTTTTAATCATGGGTAATATGCATGAATGTTTTTAAGAAATTAAATACAACTATCAAGTGATAATCATACTATGCACTATATTATTCAAATACAACAACAACAACAAAAATTACATTACTCTTACTTTTATCTTCCTTATATAAATATTGTATAAGTTTTGTCACATTTATGTCCTACCAATGGCTCATAATAACCATCAATAAGGGTTAGGCGATTACAATGAAGTAGTTATCATTGTCCCTTTAATAAAGTTTGGACCATTTCAACATGACGGTTATAAGGAGAAGAGAGCCCCTTTTTTATCCTTATTGATGCTCATCTTGAAATAAGTTTTAAAACTCTTTATGTACATCATCATTATTTTCCAACCTATCTCATTTGAAATGATTTTTCATATACTTTTTTTTCATTTTTAACATCATTATCATAGGCATTTAAAATATTTTTAAAATTTTTGTGGACATGTTATCATCAACTATTGTTTAAATGCATCTTAGATATAGCATGGTTTGAAAAAAAAATTGTTAGAAATAAAGTTATAAAAAATAATTGTTAAATATTCAAGAGATCTAAATTTTGTGAAAATAACAAAATTATCTTAAAAAAATGATAAGCAAAATATTAAATTGCATGATAACCCATCCATCATTAATATGCTAAACATAAGGGACTACAATAAGCATGTACATAGTAGCTTTATAAAATGATAAGAATTCATAAATATTTTACCTATAAAGAAATTGTTACATATGTAGCTAATCATGATTGTGGTTATCTCAAAATAGATTTTTTCTTTTTATTGCCTTAAAGTTTTTGGTCTTTTCTATAGAAGTTAATAAAAACATCAAATTTAACTATTTAAATCAACTTCCAAATTATCAACATAAATCTAGACCAAAAAACCTTAAAATAATAGTTTAATCATAATTCATTTTATTCAAGCCTTTAAGCTAGAACTCATATTCAAACTCAATCCGTAATAAAAACACATCAAGAATTGGAGTTAACTTTTAAATCCCAAGCTCCCATTTATATTTTTACCCTTCATTCCTTAGACCAATTCCCATAANGGACCAAAAAACCTTAAAATAATAGTTTAATCATAATTCCTTTTATTCAAGCCTTTAAGCCTAGAACTCATATTCAAACTCAATCAGTAATAAAAAAAACATCAAGAGTTGGAGTTAACTTTTAAATCCCAAGCTCCCATTTATATTTTTACCCTTCATTCCTTAGACCAATTCCCATAATTTCTTTATTTCATTTGATTTAATGGCTATGAGAGTAATATATATATATATATATATATATATATAAATATATATATATATGCACATGCACGCACGCACGCACACACACACACACACACACACACACACACACACACACAAACACACACGTGTGTGCGTGTGTGTAATATTGGTTTAATTATACTTTTGAACTTCCCAAGAAGAATATGAAGAGTTTTTAAACCTTGATGGAGGTTGTCAACCAGTGTTTTTAGGGTTCTAGGCACAATTTTACACATATTGTTCATATAATGATAAATAAAAATAAAATATTATAATAATAGCCTTCATTCTACTTCTGATTATAAGACCATTNAGGGTTGACCAACACAAAATAGCTCAAAAATAAGTCTTAGGTTTGAATTTAGGGATTAGTGTAGGGAATTTACATCACCTTTGATCTTACATATTTTGATCATAACAATTCAACGTGTTTAAAAGGGTTTTATAGAATTCTAAAAATTTTGGAATTTAGTTACCATTTCTTAAAGATTTCTNAAGACCATTTTTATCAACTTTCTTGTTGGTTTAAGCCTATTTAATTGGCCCTTTGCTAAATAGTGCCACATTAACTTATATAGATTAAGGAACTAAGAGTGTTAATCAAAGTAATCCTATACTAGATCTAGTTCAAACTTTTTTAGTTAACCGAGTATCCTTATTTGGCATCTTATTCTTTCATCTCGCTAAGATTTTATATACTAAATTTTCATCTATTGGTACTTCATCAGTGATCATATGGTTAACCTTAAAGAATGAAGTTGGGATAGGTACCTACAAACAATGTTCATTGCCTCACATCCGACAAATTTGGAGGTTTAGTATATTTTTTTTTTTTTCTATGATAACAAATATTTCACATTGGAAAGAAATCTAATAAATGTGTTAGAAGTCAATTCAAGAAAATAANAAAGATTTCTACAAAAACTATGTAAAAAAAAAAATCTTTCAAGATGACAACACAAGAATTGGGATTTTGGTTGTATAAATTTTAACTTAGGTTTATATAACTAAGTTCAAAACACTTGGAACATAAAGTTTAAGATATCTAACAATGTACCTATAAAATTTTGCAATTTTTCAAAAAGTTTTAGTAAATTTACAATATTATAGAATAAAACAAGATTTCAAAATAAGACTGGTTTAACTATATTAAGAGGCATGCAAAAACTTTTGCAATAAGGGAATTCAATGATTTTTATGGAGATTCAAGTTAGAAAGGATATTTTTAACAATTAAAGAAGATGTTAAATTAACACTATACCAATATTTATGCAAACAATAAACTAGATAAATATTTACAACTCACCAAAGACGCAAGTTTAAGAAGAGCAACGAAATAGCTTTCTTTCGAAAGAATAAACACCAAGCCCTTTTCCTTCTTTGGAATACTTTTGGTAATTTTTCTAGCAATAAGGCTTATTTTTTCTTCATTCTCTAGCAATATTATATGTTTTATAAGTGAATTTCAAAATTCCAATGAGGAAAAAGAAGAGCGAAAGAGGTCACATGTGTAGATGAGAAGAAAAGAGTGGTTACACATGTGTAGATGAGAAGGAGAGAATGGTCATGAATAAGCACTCATGACAACCACTACAATGAGTGGCATCCAACCACTCTAGGTAAAAAATGATTATTGGAATAGTTAAAATATCAAATAATCAACTTTTTTTATTTTAAAATGATTTTATCATGATAAAAATTCCAACTCTAAGATTCCATGAATTTGAATTTACAACTTTTTTTTAAATTTACTAATATAAGAACATCAGAAATATATAATTTTACACATATTATTCATATAATGATAAATAAAAATAAAATATTATAATAATAGCCTTCATTCTACTTCTGATTATTAGACCATTTTTATCAACTTTCTTGTTGGTTTTACCTTATTTAATTGGCCCTTTGCTAAATAGTGTCACGTTAACTTATATAGACTAAAGAACTAAGAGTTTGAATCAATATAATCCTATACTAGATCTAGTTCAAACTTTTTTAGTTAACCAAGTATCCTTATTTGGCATCTTATTCTTTCATCTAGCCAAGATTTTATATACTAAATTTTCATTTATTGGTACCTCATCAGCGATCATATGGTTAACCTTAAAGAATGAAGTTGGGATAGGTACCTACAAACAATGTTCATTGCCTCGCATCCGACAAATTTGGAGGTTTAGTATTTTTTTTTTCTATGATAACAAATATTTCATATTAGAAAGAAATCTAATAAATGTGTTAGAAGTCAATTCAAGAAAATAAGCATTAGAACCAAGTTTGTTAACACCCTTAAAAGGCACATACTCTTGTACTTATACAATTTTACATTTAATTGGAAGGATGTTTTATAGTTACATGCATATCAAAAAATTTTAATTTTTGTTTACTTATTCAACAAATTTTATGTTATTTAGTTTCAATTATTTTCTTGCATCTTAATAAAGGCTATGAAAAACCATTTGTTAATACAGCAACAACAAGCATTTATCCTTCTAAGTGGGGTTGACTACAAGAATCCTTTTTTCTTCATTGTGCCTTACTGTGTCATATTTTCATTTAGTTATAATAGAGTGAGATCATCCCAAGTATTTTTAGGTCTTGAATCATGGACTCCAAATTTGAATCAGATAAGAATTCGGCCGCAAAGGGTACCGAGCTAATCATCCTAAAAGCAAGCTTCAGCGGTTACCCCCACGAAAGCAGTGACAAGATCTGCTTATTAAGCCTAGCACAAATGGTAATCTCGCCAAAAGAAATCTGACCNCTTATACAATTTTACAATAATTGGAAGGATATTTTATAATTACATGCATAGCAATACATCATCACTTACATATATTTCTTAAAATTTTAATTTTTGTTTACTTATTCAACAAATTTTATGTTATTTAGTTTCAATTATTTTCTTGCATCTTAATAAAGGCTATGAAAAACCATTTGTTAATACAACAACAACAAGCATTTATCCTTCTAAGTGGGGTTGACTACAAGAATCCTTTTTCTCCGTTGTGCTTATTGTGTCATAGTTTCATTTAATTATAATAGATTGAGATCATCCCAAGTATTTTTAGGTCTTGAATCATGGACTCCAAATTTGAATCAGATCAGACTCTATAAGTGGTTTCTTGCCCAGTAGCGACAAGCTCTGCAAAGGGTACCGAGCTAATCACCCTAAAAACAAGCTTCAGCAGCTACCCTCACGAAAGCAGCGACAAGATCTGCTAATTAAGCCTAGCACAAATGTTAATCTCACCAAAAGAAATCTGACCAAGCAATCAAGATCTAGAAATGTAAGGCGCGAGCCGGACATCAATAACAAAAAACGATAGTGACATGAAATGTCTGATCGATACAAAATTTTCCAAAATCCAACAACGGCATAAGATGCCAGATCAATCTAACTTCGAAGCTTAACTGGTAAGGACGACTAAGGTTCGCCCAGCAAATTGTATATAAATCGACAACATTGAGCATAAAAAGCCCCATGTCTCTAAACTTGACATGGATAAAAATTTGGATGTGGTTCCCTGCCTAGTAGCAATAAGATTCATGTTGGGTGCGTCGCAGATCACTCCAGTACGAAGTTTCGTTGGTTACCCCTGCGAAGGCAATGAGAAGTTTTGCTTATAACCTGACGAAAGGTGGTGGTTGATCGAGGCGACGATCCAACCGAGTAAACGAGGCACAATCGATACACGACTTGTGTCGAGTGGTTAATACAAGTCAAAACCGGCAGAAGACATCTCAAAATTGATCATTTTACCACGCACAACATTGCAAGCAATTGAGCGGTAAAGTAAAATACAAAAAAGGTAAAGCGACATCGATATAAATGTACAAAAAAGTTTCTATTTTAATAAATTTTATATACAAGTTTTCTCCATGACTTTACAATTCAATCGGTTGTAGCCGAGCGAAAAAAAATAAATTTCTTCGTAAGTATATGGATTAAAAAAGGCTCTAAGAAGATGTCGATCCACCTTCGTTGTTGCCTGCTCCTTTGGTAGCTCCTGCAGATTTCTTACTGTTGTCCTTTAGGTCAGAGAGAAGGGTGGTGAACTGTCTTGTAGCAGCCCATTTTGGTTGATCAAGCCCTTCTTAACAAAACTATGGGTGGCCAAGGATGAGCCTGCTTGGAGTTGTTAGGAGACCAAATTAACATGTTCATACGAGATCATCATCCTGGCTATCGTCGCCTTTAGCTTCTTTTTTTTCCTCCTCCAAAGCCAAAATAGTTTTCACCTCCTTCTCTCGACTCTCATTAGAAAATATCAACCTCTTCTCTGGCTGGATGACCCTTTGTTCTACTTCCTCCATCTGAGCGACCGCCTCGGTTATCCTTCGCTCAATAGCTGCTTTCTTCTTCTCCATTTGATGAAAGCCCTTCACCTTTTGGTGGGTAGCTGACCATGCCATAAGGTGGCACCAGTCGCTAAGCTGGCCAAAGTCGACTTCGTTGAGCCTCTGCAGTAGCCCCTCAAACGAGTCAG
This sequence comes from Phalaenopsis hybrid cultivar, assembly GCA_002079205.1. Taxonomy (NCBI): domain Eukaryota; kingdom Viridiplantae; phylum Streptophyta; class Magnoliopsida; order Asparagales; family Orchidaceae; genus Phalaenopsis; species Phalaenopsis hybrid cultivar. The sequence continues at coordinate 168,891 of JXCR01138052.1, forward strand.
ATCAGACCACCTTTGCTAGAAGACAAGAGTAGTTTATTGTCGCAGACGTTTCCATATACCACTTCATTACAGTATCCACCATGGTGTAGCGCCCAACACAGCTCAACCAAACATTGATCTCCTCTTTCATAGAAGGAATCCACCATAGAGGAGAGCCATTGTGTTTTTGTAGAGGAGGCGGCGGTGGGGCGACATCCTCAGCTGAAGGTTTTCCCTCGTAGTGGAGAGTGATTTCGTTTTGGATGTCATACTCTGTCTCAGCAATGGCCTCAATGTCATAATCTGACAAGGACATAGGCGACGGTTGACTTGCCTCGCCTCTCAACCTGGCATCAATGAAAGAAAAGCCAAGCTGCTTGGCTACTTCCTTGACTCCAGTCGGAGACGCTCCTTTTTCCTCTCCACTATGTCGGAAGAAACTCGATGTCTTGGGGGAGATTTTTCGACGAACTACAGAAGTTCCAACACCTGACAAAGTAATCTACTCAATTAGCTACTCTCCAATGGAAATGCTAAGTGACCAAGTGATTTTCAAAGTTAAAAAGAAAAGAGGCACACACTTTTTGGGTCTTACATGACGGGAAACATGGTGGGGGAGTAGCGATCGCCTCGGGACGAATGCCCTGCGCCCTCAACTTCTTTCTGTATGCCTTCTCTGCAGTCTCGTCCTTCTATTTTGCCTCCTGAGCATCATAGGCCTCACACTGCTTGTTGGTCATGTCATTAAACTCCTTTGACCTGAAGTCCAAAAACAGAAGCACCGACGACTCTCGCCTCTCTATCATGCCCCTATACTACTTCAGAGATTCAGGTAGGGTCTTGATCTTTTAGAGGGCACTTGTAATGGGCAGGACACAGATCCCCTAGCCTCCACAACAGGAAGCTACTGGGAACCTCAGCTTCCAATTCTTCATCTTGTTCTCAAGTCCCACATGATAGAGTATGGGGCCCACTGAGAACATTGCATAGCCAGCTCAACCGACCTTGAAGTTGAAGAAATAGGAAAAGAGATCGGTCGACCACGGGACATCCAACTGTCAGAGGAAGACAACGAATGTCATTATTGTATAAATATAATTTGATATCATTTGTGTGACTGAGGATCACTCGCAGCACTTGGCAGAAAGGCAACCATATAACACTTTTGAATTGATCTCGGAAGAAGACTGGGTCATTTCCATAGACATTGGTCACTTGGCCACTATTCTCGACCGCCTGTAAAACAAACGAATTTCCATATACAAACAAATCTTGGAGGCACTCCAAATGGCGTGCAGACATGATCGACACTTCCTCAAATGGGATGAAGTCGAGAAACCCTTGGAAATAATTGGGCGTTATAAAATCCAAGAAAGAAAGAAGCTGCCGAAAGAAAAGATCGATAGAGAGGACTAAAGAAAGAAGCTGCCGAAAGAAAGAAGTTGCACGAGTATTTACTACACCCTTAGCCCTATTAATAGAGAATGAAAGGAAGTTGAACCGTCGCAAAGGTAACACATAATTTGTCACTCAAAAATGTGGAAAGGGAGTCAAATCAAACACACAAATCAAGATAAAAAAATTAAATATTTATTTCAATAATAATATTTACATTAGCCACTAGGCAGCTATTCAAAAACATACTTTACAAAATTGTCGATAACTGCTTCGGTCGAGACAAACCCTTACTGAAACAGCCACTTGTACAAAAGTTCGACCATAATCTAAACATATCTACTCTTTCTATTTCAGCTTGTTCTAGGACGACCGAAGGCGCCTCCCAGATGACCAACAGCTAAGATAGAATAAGTGTCAGGGTAGTTTCTCAAGCACGGATGGCAACTACCTCTTCCTCCAACTTCTGCAACTTATTCACCAACTCAGCCAGCAAGTGCATCTCCCCAACCTGAGGAAATTTGGTCCCATGGATGATTATGTCTTCTATTTTGCGCAGACGTCATTCCTACGAGCTAGGAGATTTTGGTCTACTGGCCACCTCTACTTAGGCCTCTTCTGGGGGACCCAGAAGACTACTCCCAACCTCGGCTTAGCTTAGAGCACCTTTGGTAGACCCTCGATCCACCTTGGTAACTGGATCGAGTCGTTTGCATTAAAAGACAATATAAAGGATTCAGAATATTAAAATTTACCCAACAAACATCCTTCATACCTAAGATTTGGTTCCACTTCGAAGTGGCGAAAGAGAACCCTTCTTTACTAGTCATCTTTCTTATGGCTAGCAGAGGGAGGTCGACAACACCCTGCACGTTCGACGATGCCGAAACATGATCGACCTTTCACACAGTTTCCCCGGTAGCTACTTTTGGTGCCCCAAGTACCATCAGAGCACCATTAGCTCCTTGCTTTGCTCCCGGTGTTGAAGACTGAGCAAAAGCCGACGAATCGACCTGTCGTTCCTTCAGAATGCCAATTTCCTCCACCCCAAACTCCTCTTTTGGGCAACCTTTCTCTTCACTAGCACCCTCTCTCGGGTGCCTTTCCTCCGCCTGCACCTTCTCACTGAGAGACCAAAGAGCGAGCATGATGTCCACACCTTATCTTCCGAATTGCACCTCTTCCGCTTCTTCACCAACATTTTTTGCCTTTGCTCCCCTTTCAGGTAAGATTCAATCTCCAACCTTCTATCATTGAAAGCCCTACGATAAGCGACTTTTTTGTACTTATCAGCATTGGACGCGACTCATTAATCATGTTGGCGATCGAAATTTAGACAAGCTATGTAAAGCAAATCAGAGAAAGATGGGAAAAGAATGCCCCTTACTCCATATTTATAGGACACATGAGCATAGATTTCAATAGGAGTTCGATTATTACATTATTAAGTAATCATAAATATTGTTCACCTTTAGCAATAAATTATCTTGTTCTTATCGCAACTTGACTTCCAAGAAGCAACAAAATAGGGGAACATAATATGCAAATAAAAAATGTGTCAGCATGAAACTCGAGACAATCTGATAACTCAAGAAAGAATGACAAGACAGTGTCAGACCCACCGGAAAGCAACACGACGCCCCAAAAAAATCGCCTCAACGAGACACGCCCAAATCCTTGAAGGGCTTAAGTTTACACAGCTGACGGGAATTCCCCCAGCTAGGGTGTCAATTCAGGGCAGTGGCAGGTTTAACTTGAAAATGGCCCGACCATAATAGGGTCAACCCAAACCCGACTCGAATAATAAAAAGGTAGAAAACTAAGACCTGAACCTGAGCTTGAACCGCAAACCCGATCCTGCCCCAAAATTGTGCTTATTCAGGTTATGTTTGGGTTTTTGGGTTCAGCCCAAACTCGACCAAATAATAAAAGGATCAAATTCTTTGAGTCAAACCCGACTCGAAAAATATTTGGGTCAACCCTAACCTAGATTTTTTCGAGTCGTGTTGGTGTGTTGAGTCTATTTTTGACACCCCTACCCCCAGCTAGAAGTGAAGACTCACGACCGACTAATTTCAACTAACCAGATCAGTCACACTGACTATATTCAGTAGCTCAGCCGATCGCCCTTAACTGAAGGAGCGACCGACCGAGAGTCCCCATCCAGATAGCCGACCAACAACACTAATCATCTCGCCTCTTCAGCCTCACTCGACCGAGCCAGAGGATAGTAAGGCTCTGGGCTCACAGGAGTATAATTCCTATAATAACCTTTACAAACCTCCTTGAAACAGAGTTAGAAATGTAATTTTTCTTCATTCTATTCCCTCTCCTATAAATAGAGAGGCATTTTCATCTAATAGGATTTTTGGCTTTTCCTTTCTCCATATACCAAAATTATTCGATGATATAAAAAAGGTCACAAGAGCTCGATAATACCTCATTTTACCCTAGAGGAGCAAGTCATTGTGCACTCCTCCCTCTTCCTTTCTCCTTTTTCTCTGGTTCAAATGCTTTAATTCCTTGGTTGTGCCTCCCGAACAAATTTGGATTCAACACTATACATGCATGCATCCTCAACGAGCTCTCGATCACTACAAATTTGAATTTTCTGCCATCCCATAGAGACATAACAAATACAGTTCTATTCGAATTTACCTTCTAACATATATTCCCATAAGAAATTATCATCAAGATTAGCATGACATCAAACTTTTTCAGTATGCAATTAAATTTGCTAGTGAAACGATGACACATACATTTTTTCCAGCTAGAGTTCCTTACCCAGCCTCTATGGAGAATGTGCTGAAAATCTTGCCGGATTATCTTCGCAACTCATACATATTTGCCAAACAAGAAAGAAACCACACTTCTTATCAATCAAATAATAAAATTAACATAACTTACATAGCTTTTTCACAAATATCCGAGCATATATATATATATATATTATGAACAAGACTAAAGTGAACTTAAAATTCATTGAGGATTTAAAGTATGCAATCTCTTCACTATATCACATAAAGATTAATCTGATAATTTGAATTCATGTGAAGAAGCACTTGTTTAAATTTGCTACTGCCAATGAACAAATCCAATACTCCCATCACCTACACAAGTGCCAATCCATCACTCTATCAGAGAGAACTATGGCGTCTCACATGAATGGGATAGCCCTTAAGCATCCTGGTGGTGGGGAAGAACACCAGCTTGTCCTTCTCTTCCACATCCCAGCTGTTCAGAGTTCAAACAACACCATCAACATTCATAACTCCATGACATACAGTAATAACTAGGGGTGTAATCGAACCGAACACGAACGAACAGAGCATGTGTTCGTGTTCGATTCGTTTGAAATTAATTGTGTTTGAAATAGACTCGTGTTCGAAATTGTTCGTTAAAGTTGTTCCTGTTCAGATCGATTTGTTCGAAATAAGTTTGAATTGTTCGAAATGTTTGAATTGTTCGAAAACATTAAGATTTGTTTGTATTATTTAAAATATGATAAATTTTTAGAATATATAATTATTTTTAAAATATCATAATTTTTTATATATAAATATTTTAAATTATTTTATATTTTGAACATTAACGAATAGAACACGAACGAACACATCATTGTTTACGTTTTATTTGTTTAACAAATCGAACAAAAGAAACTGCTCGTGTTCGATTCGTTTTTTTTTCGAACAAATCGAACACAGTAATAATGGAAGCGAAGAACAGGAGTAGGTAGAATTACCTGAAGCAAGTTACGAGGTAGTGGAGGAAGACAGAGATTTCGACACGGCCGAGCTCGTAGCCGGGGCAGAGCCGCTGGCCGCCCCCGAACGGAGTGAAGATGGGAGCTCCACCAGCTTGCTGGCTTCCATCTTTGCTGACATTGTTGTTGTGGTTCTGTACAAAATTCATGGCAACATTTTTGTTAAGTTACTCTTCTCCTTGTCA
>JXCR01138052.1:178757-248962 GCA_002079205.1 Phalaenopsis hybrid cultivar
GGCAAACCATGAAATCCTAATGGTTCCAAAGTTCTACAAATAAGGATCAAACTTCCTCATCATTGATCATGCTTACAACCTCTCACTTGGTTGCCCTGGTACAAGTCATCCACACTTGAAATTAGTTTTCTTAATCAAGCTTACTTTCACTGACAAGTTTGCCTCCCAACTTAATCGAGTCTCAACCCTTCTCACTTTCTTTCTCTTCTTCACTAAATCACTAGTTTTCCTCTTCATCTTATGCTTGTGATGCACCAATGGAGAGAAAAGAATCAGGCTTTTACATAGGGGTTGGACACTAGTTATCTTAGTAACATTGAAGAAAGCACAAGCCATATGAGAGTCAAAAAGCTTAAGTATCATTTGATAATGATTAGGGAAAACCACTATATGCATTTAAGTTCAATCAGAAAAAGCTAAGGGAGAATACTAGATTGCCTATTATCTATAAAGGCATCCTAGAGTCAAAGATTGGGAGGCCCGCTAAACCATGTAAGGTGAAGTAGAACAAAACAAAATAGTGTTACTGGTCCATTTTTGGATAATTAAAAAAAGGGCTAGTCATATAATAGAGGGCCACTACACAACTTACAATCACCCGATCTTCCCAAGGTAGACAAAAATTTAGTCTAGGGCTAACAAGAATGGACCAAGGAAAACAACTGAACCAATTTTGATCCAATAAGGAAAAATAAATTTATAGAAACTAGATGGTTGAATTGTTCATTTCCTAATAATATTCTAGATCAAACAATTGGCAAGATATACATTTAACATAAGTGGATGACAAACATCAAATATTAATTCATAAGAAGCAAGCAATAGATAACAATCAATGAAAAGCCAAGGAGCCAACAACCATAGATAGTTGACTTGGCCATCCACCTAATAAAAGGTGAGCTTATAATACCATTAAAAGGGATGTTGGATTTTGGTGATTGATGCATTTTAAATATCAACAATTTGTAAGCATTGGATGATAATCGATGTTGGATGTCATGAGTTGATCAGACGATATGGGGGCATTCAACTCAATATTCTCACAATTAAAGGGTGGAATTGAATGATCCTACAAACTATGTAAAATTATCTGGCCAATACACTTATTAGGATTATAAGCACATAAAATTCAAAAGTAATTGGCCTAAATGATCCCAAGAAATTTCTTAATTATATTATTTTTGGTGCTTAATTATACTCATTTGAACTAGAATGAGAACATCATTGATATCACTATACTTATCCCTTCTCATTGAAATACTATTTAAATTATAAATTTGTAGGGCGGGAGCAACTACATACAGACCATCAAGAATTTAATATTTACAAATCAACCTTCATCTTTCATTCATTTTTCAAATTCTCACTCATATTAAATGGTAAAACCTCAATCTAAGGGCCCGTTGGGGGCAGCTTATAAGTGCGTGGGGCTTTTTTGAAAACTCCGCGGTACCGTTTGAATTGTGCGTTTTGTCCGCTTATCTGAAAACTCGGTTGTAGTTTTTCACTAAACGCAGGCCGGAGGTCGAACACCGCAGTCGACCCACGGGCCACGTGTTTTATCCCGAAACGCACAAGCTGCCCCAAATGCTCACTAAATTTTTCATTTTTATCAAATTTTCAATAATATGACACGCATAAATATTATTTCAATAGTTCAAAAAAATACTATTAAATTTATAAATATTAATATTTTGGATGGCATTTATGTAATTAATACCATTTTTGGCTGAGATAGATCTGACATTGGTTTTCAAATTTCAAGACCGGAAATTTTTTTCTATCTTATCAACATGGATGATTTAATACATGTTTTGAGGAGTTATTAATTAGAAAATGAAAGTGACGCAGATAGGCGCGTAAGTCGGTTCGTTGAGAGGTCATCGTCCCGCTCGCTTTCCCATTTATTACCTCACTGCTCCCAACTGATGGCCGGAAGACCAGCGAAGTGACCGCCGGGAGCTCGCCGTCTTCCCTTTTTCCGCCATTTTTCTACTCTTCTCATGAGCTTTGCTCTCTTCTCCATCGGAAAAATGGCAGCTGCTTCTCGCCCTAGGAAAAGACCCACAATCATCGACGGTTCGCTCGACGGTAGCTCGTCTGCTTCATCTTCTTCTGAAGAGGAAGCAGAGGAGTCGGAGGAAGAGGGATTAGAAGATGCGGTTAGCGACGAAGATGAAAAGAAGGGGAGAGGGCGAAATGGGTCTGTTTTGGAGAAAGGGGTTGGAAAGAAGGCTCCCGCCATAATCATATCTCTCAAGAAAGTCTGCAAGGTTTTTAATGATTCACCTTCTATCGACCGTCGTTTGAATTTTTCAATCTTTCTCAGCCTTTATCTTCTATTGTTTATCTTCTATTCTTTTAGGTTTGCAAGGAAGAGGGGCATCAGGCAGGATTCCAGGGGGCCAATTACATCGACTGCCCGAGGAAGCCTTGCTTTCTCTGTAAAATGCCTGGTATGCTGCCTCTTTTTGAAGCAGAAAGCCACAGTTTTTATGCAGTTGTATCAACCATTGGTTGTTTCTTCGCTGAGAAGCTGCATGAACTGTTAGCATTTTATTTTTTTTCGGTTAAATGGGTGAATTTTTTATTCATTTTTAAATTTTTATTTTATTGAGAGTCTCAGGCCACACGACAATGTCATGCCCGCATAGAGTGGCTTTGGAGCATGGAGTGGTTCCAGCGCTTAGGAAAAACAAACAGACGCAGCTGGATTATGTGTTTGAACGACAACTGATGTCTCAAATTCCAAAGGTGAGAATTGCTTAGAATTTTTATATTCTTCTTCCTTGAAGAAAAAACTTGTAATGGAATACTCAATTGTCATTACCAATCTTCAACCATAAGGCCATATATATATCAGGAAACCGATCTCTCCTAATTTATAATCTTGCGAAATATCTCTAACCTAAACACTGAAATGAAATAATTATGAAATAAACTTAAATAGGAAGAGAATAAAAAAAAATCAAGGAGTTTTTCAAATTCTCTCCAATTAATCCATTCATCGCTACTTGGATGGTCTTCTTGGGCCCACAATGAAAAGAAGGTCAATCTTCCTAGAGTTCTACAATCCCCCTTGAGTTGGGTTGTTGATGTTGTAGAGACCAAGTTTGATATTTAACTTTGAGAAATTACTAATAGAAAGAGCTATGGGGAAGATACCAACAACTTGTTGGTGTGTCGGGATATAGTTTAGTTGTATAATTTTGGCATTAACTTTTTCAGAAATAAAATGCCTATCAAATTTAATATATTTGGTCCTGCCATGATGCACATGATTCTAGATAATACTTATACTTGTTTAACTGTCACAAAGTATTTGTATATGCCTATTAGAGATACACCAAATTCCATCAGTAGTTTGTGAATTGAGATCCCTTCATATATTCTTTAGACAAGTGCTATATACTCTGATTCTGCACTACTTCTAGAGACGACAACTTATTACTTCTTCAAGTGACCAAACTTTTCCATACACGGGAAAAATAACCATTGGTGGACTTTATATTATTGAGTTATCCAACCTAACTTGCATCAGTGTAGGCTCTCACCTCTCTATTTCCGGTTCTCTCAAAAAATTAATTTGTAGCTAGGAGTCTTCTTGAGAAACCTCGGGATCTTGTACACAATCTGTAAATGATCTTTATTTAGGTTATTTATATGGCAGCTCGCAATACTGATAGAGTATGCAATGCCTAATATAATATATTACAGGTAGATGAGTTTTCCTACCAAATTTTAATACATTCTCTTATTCATAGATATACTTTCTTCTCTCCTGTTACTGTTTGTTGGAATCCATTGCAGTATCAGGAGATTTGCATGCAATCACTCCCATCTTCTTTAACAAATTTTAGTTGTATTTTCTCTGTGATACCTCAATGCCCTTCTTGGATCTTGCCCCCTTCGTACCTGAGAAATATCTCATGGCTCATTTGCTTTTGATTTCAAACTCAGTGGCAAAAAATTCTTGATTTTAAGAATATTCCTTTCATCAACACCAATAGAATCATATTATCCACATATAACATCAGTGCAACAATCTTGCATTTCCGAGTGTGTTTTATGAACAGTGTATGATCTGCTTGATATGTGAATATCCATTATATCTCATAATTTTATCAAATCTTTAAAACTACACCCTTATATCAGGTGTTTGTTGGAATGATTCTCAAGTCCAGGTGGTATTTTTATGTACACTTTTTTTTCAAGATTCTCATTCAAGAAGATATTTTTTTTATGTCAAGTTGATGCAATCTCCACTCTTTGTTAACTGTTACTGAGAGAACTCTGTATTGTTCAATTTAACAACTGGTACGAAGGTCTCATGATAGTATCCCATAGACTTGAGTGAAACATTTTTCAATTAGCCTAGCTTTGAATCTCTCAATATCACTATCAGCTCTCTTGATGTTGAATATTCATTTGCATCTAACTGACCTCTTATCTCGAGTAAGTTTAATAAGAATCAACGTGTCATTATGCTTTAGTACTTGAATTTTCTCTTCAACCGCTTTCTTCCATTCTAGTTTTTTAAGAGCTTTATGAATGTATTTAGGCATTTGTACACTATCAATGTTAGATACAAAAGTTTTATAAGGTGAGGATAACTTTTCATAAGCTACATAATCTTCAATTGAATGTTTAGTATGACTTTCCTTATCTTGTCCTCAATTTCAGAAGAGGAAGTAGATGAATTATGAGTTCTAGATTTACCCAAAATTTCAGGTGACTATGGACTCAATTTTTAGTTTGAGCGGCTCTGTCTTTGCAAGTTGACTTCCACCTGCTTAGGATTTTTCTCATTGTGTACACACGAAGTTATTCATTATGAACTTCAAGCTGATTTTGTTGGGTATTTTCAAGTAGGATATTTTCACGCAGTTGTGTTTGGGAGATAAAAGGGCTTGGTGGAAGGGGGTAGGTTGTGAGGTAGTGTATGTGTCATTAAATGCATCTCAAAATTGATTTTAATATACTCTCCCCTTGAACATCAGATTTAGGATAGTATGATTGATTTTAAAAAATATGATATCCATGGAATTATAGTGTTTTCTGATAACAGGTGAGAGTAACACTTATAGGTTTTTTTTAATTGGAGACATAACTAAAGAAAATATGCTTGATGAATTTACAGTTAAGTTTTTGTGCAATTTAAAAAATTGATGTGAACAAGAGATGCACACCAAAAAAATTTGAAGTGGCACGATAGAGGAAAGCTCTGATGTGGGGATATGTATCCATCAAGATATGAAATAGTGTTTTGAAATTAAATACCCGAGCATACATTCGATTGATATTTTGCATTGTAGTAAGAACTCTTCTCCTTCAAAAATATTTTGGAACTTGATGAAAAATCATAATTGAGTTAGATATTTAAATAAGGTGTCTGTTCTTTCTCCCAGTTATCACATCTTATTGTGGGGTATCAATACATGAACTGAAATGATTGATTTTATTTTTTGAAAGATATAATTCAAGGATGAAGTTGAAATCATTCATTGCACTATAAGTTTTGAGGATCTGAATTTTGCATTGTAATTAAGTTTGAAGCATGCCATGGATGATTTGAAAAATTTGTGCTATTTTAGATTTCTTCTTCATTAGGAATACCCAAATGGTAATAGTGTGATCGTCAATGAATGAGACAAATCATCTAGTCCACTTAGGGTTCTTACTTTTGAAGGTCTTCGAATATCATTGTGGATAATAAAAAAAAAAGATTTGAGGGTTGATCACAAGATAAACATTTTTAATGTGTTTTGATAAATTGACAAATTTCTCAATGATAAGTATTAGGTTTTTTATTGATAAAAAAATTATGATTCAACTTTGTAACACAATTGAAATTAGGTGACCTAGGCAACTATGTCATAACATGACTTGCTTTTTAGCAGCCTTAGAGACTTAAGGAAGAGATGGATATGGGATCACTTGTTTAGAGAAAGATTTTCCTTGAACGAGTATAAGCCTTGATTTATTTCCACACTGTGAATCATCTTCCCCAAATTTACTACCTAAAGTTTACAAAAGCTTGCAAAAAATTTAGTTTATACATTTCGTATCATGAGTAAATTTACTAGATTGAAATCAAATAGCAGTTCAACTGTGAAACATATAAAATAGCGAATAGAATAATATTCTGAGATAGCTCTACTTCTTCTTTTCCAATAATTTTTTAGTGTGATCTATCTGCATGTCTGTGAAATTCCATATCCATTACGAGGGAGAAGAAACGAAAAACCAAAAAAAATGATGTGAGGAGTCGGGCAGTCGAATAGAAGAGAGTGGAAGCGAGGAGTCGGGAAAATGAAGCGAATAGTAGGGAAGCCAAAGAGGGGGATTTGTTCTATAAATCGCGTGTGAGATGGGAGCTTTCGGGTTTGCGGTCAGAAAACATAGGAAAGAAGGAGAGGTGTTGAGAGGCCATGCACAACACTCAAAGGAAGATGAGGATCGTCGCTGCATTGAGCTACGTGTGAAGGAGAGGAGGACGGCGTAGGAAGGAGCCAAACCGTTGGTCGCGTGTGCTTGTAAACCTAAGCAGAAGAACAAGGGGGAGGTGACGGCGGGAGAAGAAGAGGACGTTGCATTCCGTAGGTGGAGAAAGCTTTTGCGTGGGTTACGACTCGATCGGGAATCTTAAGGGTGAGTAGGTTTAATTAAAAGTATTTAATAAAGATTTTATGTGTGTGTGTGTGTGTGTGTGTGTGTTAGGATTACATAAGGTATAATAATTTAAATTTAATATTTAAATAATATAAAGATAATAAATTAATTAAATTTATACTCATGGTTATTGTAGGCTTAAAAAAGCGATGAAGTAATATAAATTCAAGAACAAATTAAGCGTCATCGATATGATTACCCCTACTATTAAATTACAGTATTATTTTAGTATCTCTTCTAAACCAGTTGTATGAATTGTTATTCATGCCTGATTAGTGAAATTGATTTTTCTACTATTAATTTTTATCGATCATCTCGATGTGAATGCTTATAGTCACATATTATGAAATAATTGATGTATTATAGTTTTGCATGTTGTGTGATCTGAAATTTTGAATGATATAATCTATATAGAGTGATTGTATATATATGTTTGACTATGATGGAGTCACCTCTTGTTGTTACTAGTGGGGAAACCTACAAGTACTCATGCGCGTATATTGAAAAGGATATTGATATTGATGTGTCTTAATTGACACAATTTTTAGACGGTGCTTCTGTGACGGTTGTACAAATATAAAATGATATTTGTATGTTATTGATATAGTAAGGTTCATTGATAACATATTAAATATTTATATTAATTTATTTAAAAGTTTAATTTGCATGTATTTTACTTTATTTTTTGTATTTTTGTGGCTTATGAGTATGAGTATTCTTTGACTTGCTCAGCTCACAGTTATTTTAAACTAATTTTTCATGTTAATTAAGTGATTAAAAATGAGCAATACAGGAGAAAACATGTATAAAAGACACGGACAACCAGTAATAAAGTAATATTAATTCTATCGCTTTAATTTAATTTGTTTGTTTACTCTTTCATTTGTTAAATTGTGGATTATTATAAAAAAATTAATTCACACCATCCGACCGTCTGCACTCATCTTGCTTAATTCTATGCTCCGGGTCGGGTCGTGACAAAATATAGCAGATCTAGATGTAGAAGCCTCTAGTCATGGATTAATATAAAAAATTTAATTCACACCATCCGACCGTCTGCACTCATCTTGCTTAATTCTATGCTCCGGGTCGGGTCGTGACAAAATATAGCAGATCTAGATGTAGAAGCCTCTTGATAGTTGACTAGAGCATTCATGATCAAAAGCTCGTGAATCTATGCTCCAATGTCTAAATTTCTTATTGTTGATGAAAGATATGTTACCTTGATGTATCATGAGGCTGGTGTGTTATTTTGAATTACCCTCAAGGAGCTTTTTCAGTACTTCAAACAGTTTCTTGGTGATTGGGTTAGCCATTCCTTCAAATGTGATTACAACATTACTCTTGCTCTCTTGATCTTTACTTTCATGTCTAGGTTTCTAATATGCAGGTTTTCAATGGAGTTTCCAACATCTATCTTTGAGGTGCCTAATTTTCTTACAGTAGCCACGCTTGGGATGATTTTTTTTGAATTTTGAGCCATGGGAAGAATTATAGGAGTACAGAGCTGAGCTTATCTCATTTCCAGCTATCATAAGCTTATTTCTACTCTCTTCTCTTCTAACTTTACCAAAAACTTAACGAGTTGATAGAGGCCTTATTCTCATAATCCACTCTCTCACTTTATCAAATACCTTAGTCCTACTAGGAATTTCATAGTTCTCTTCTTCTCGATGATGGATTTATACATCACGATATGATGTGGACATTTTCCATACATATGTCTCAAACATATCAAATTGAAGCTAATGCTTTATCAAGGTGTTGAAATATTAAGTGACACTTAATTCGCCTTGACGAAAATTATGTAGTTTAGTTTTGATCTCAAACAATTCTGCAGTATTTTTGGAAAATTTTTTTCTTATAGCCTTCCAAATTTTTTGGCTATTTTGTATAGCAAGAAATTTTCTCTTACTTCAGTGGTCATTGAGTTGACTAACCAAGACATAGTCATAAAGTTTTGAATCCTCCATGTGTGATGATTAGTATCAGGGAGCTCAGGAATTGTGTCATCTCTCTTTAGATATGCTTATTTTCTTTTTTCATGAATATACATAAACATGTATTGGGACCATTGAAGAATGTTATGACTATTGAATATATGGTTTGTGATAAAAGAAGAGTTCAGGGGGTGTTTGGATAGAATTCCTTGTTTCTGATTTAGAACCATACATCGGAGTAGAATTAATTGTTTTCATTATGTACCCAATCATAAACTCTATGCACGTTTAGGTTTGCATAAAGGAGTTTGTTGTTTTTTGTTGCGAGAATGGAGGACTACAGCTGAATGCTGAGTCCAACTGCTATTATAAGGAGCGGAGGAAGGCCTGCAGGCTGGCTATAGAGATTCTAACAGCTACAAGGGGAATTTTGGCTACTCGGCTACTGAAGAGGCTTCGGTGGCTGTAGAAGCGAGCAGGAGAGCCTATAGGGTCGGTGCTGGCAGTCAAAGAAATCTTAAGGCTTAAAGTCTTCGAACAATTGATGACAAAGGGTCAACTTCGGTCGATAGCAATTGTATGACCGACGTCAAGGATGAAGACAAAGTAGAAGTCGAACGTGTTGATCCCTTTGGTCCCACACGACGGTTTTGTCTGGAGGTTGCAGTTAATGTAGACAGTGCAGATGAGGGGTCATTCAAACAATGATGCAGACAAAGCATATGGCAGCCCTCACACGATTCAAACGACGTCGAACCAAGAAGCAGACGAGACGAGCCGTACCTAGGGCTTTGATACCATGAAAAAAAAACATGTGAGAAAATACTTATTTAATTCTCATTACCAATATTCAACCATAAGGCTACATATATAGGAAAATCGACCTCTTCTAATTTACAATCTTATCAAATATATCTAGTCTAAACATGGAAATGAAATAATTTTGAAATAAACATAAATAGGAAGAGAATTAAAACTAATTAAGGAGTTTTCCAAGTTGTCTCTAATTAATCCATCCATCACTCCTTGGATGTCTGCTTGGGCCCAACATAGAAATGAGGCTGGTCCTAGATTTCCACACATGTGATACTTGTTTAGAGTTTTTCTTTTCTCTTCCTTGATTTGATATTGGCGAATCTGCCTTATGTGATTATTACTGGCGTACAACCACAAACATATCAATTTAATGCTACACCACCTCAATATTTAATATTACTAGTCTACCATTATAATCTATGGTTTTTTTTTACTAACATTCATTTACTTTTTATCATCAATCTTAACTTTGGATGCGTTAGACCTGGACTTTGGCATGTGTTTGGAGGTCCGGCCAACAATCTTATGTTAAAACTGACTTGGACGGAGATTTTGTCTTGAAAGCCTGAGTTGACCCGTCCATATTTTACTTGTATCTAGGGTATGATCGACAATTCTATTTTCTTGGCGCAAGTCAATTGTGGAAGGGCTGCTTTCATTATTAAGGTGAATTTATATGTTGATTGAGGGAAAAATCAGTAGGGTTTGCCCTTTAGATTGACACTAACTAATCTAGTTGTGTGTCATTGTTGTAGTTCATAAGTGGTATCAATGGTTTGGATAACATGCCAGGGAGTAAATTAATATGTTTAGAATGGTTAAATAGCAAAATCAAAGGTCTGAATAATGCCCTATTATAATGAGTAAGCCATTAAAGTATTTACTACCGTGTGCTCTTTTTGCATTCCACAAAACCCTATTTTGCATAATGTTGGGCATCTTATTGTGTGTTTCTTTGGTAGTTTTATGAAATTCCATAAATACATGATATTTGTTTTACGCATTATTTTTTGTATATGGTCTGGGTGATGATATATTTTGAGCGTTAGTAGTTTCATGAAATTCCGTATATACATGGTATTTGTTTTACGCATTAGTTTTTGTAGGTATGTTGTCCAGGCGATGATAAATTTTGCGCCTTAATTATTTTTTGATTTCTTTTCGCTCATATTATTATTAAAATCACTTTGCTAGAAATGTGATTATAAAATTAAACCATTTCATATATTTTTCAGATCAAACACACATTCGTAGTCCCTGATAAATTGGATCGTGGTATTGTTAAGTTTCACAGCCGTCGCGTGACAAGCTTGGAGTTCCATCCAACTAGGAACAGTGTACTTATATCAGGAGACAAGGTATAAGATGTTTTTCTTTACTTTTTCATTTGGTTTGGTTGAGAGAAATAATGACTTCAATTAATAATTTATTGCATGTTTAGTAGATGTAATATTTATTTTTCCATTGATCCCTTCTCTTATACCTACTATTTATTAATAGAAAGGGCAAATTGGCATATGGGATTACAGCAATCCAAATGAGAAGACAGTCTATGGATCTATACACTCCTGCATAGTTAATAACATGAAGTAATAGTTACAGTTATTTTTCTTCTCATTTTTTTTTTCAAAATTTCATATGTAAGATCCAAGTTCATGTCGGTTTTCTCTTTCAGGTTTGACACCAGAAATGATTTCATGCTCTATACATCATCTTCAGATGGGACAATTAGCTACACTGATTTGGAAACTGGAATTGCAGTTCTTTTGATCGATGTTAACCCTGATGGATGGAATGTAGATACTCTTCCTTTAGTGTAGTATAGGCTTTTATTTACACGTCGCTTCGGTCTTTTTTTGAGTATGCTTCATCTGCATTTTTCTTTGGGGCTTTTACATATACCAACCAATTCGTATGTATTTACATTTCTAAGATCTGAATTTTACTTTTTACATTTATACCACCCAAATCTTTCATATCACCTTAAAAATAACACAAATTTAACTTTAAAAAGTGAAATACACCTTCTCATGCAAACGAATGGTGGCATAAGATTTGAGTTCTATGTATGTAAATCTTTCTTTTTCTTATTGTTGACCTTGATTTGATGAACCAATTCAATGCTTTTAAATGTTATTGAATATAAAGTTTGCATTCTATTACCCGAATGATATATTCATTTGTGGAATACGCTGCAGAGTTGCACCAAATTGTTTGTTTGCATATTATTTTAATGGGAGAATTACAAATAGATCACCCAAAACATTGTTATTTAAAAATTAATCACCCAGCTGATTTTTTTGAACTACCGAACTAATGTGTATCTGCGTGCCAGGATCAAACTCTTGAGAATTTCATAAAAATGAAAAGTATGAGTATGGGTTTTACCATGAATTTTGATATTTGAGTGAGAATTTGAAAATTGGATGAAAGAGGGTGGTTGATTTGTAAATAGAAAGTTTCGGTTGGTCTTTATTTTATTGCCCCTATTTTTTCGGATGCGCCCCTAATTTTTTTCTGGCTGGTTTTCTGCGGCTTGCTTTATATATCTTTTAGTAGTAGTGGTTCAATAATTAATCAATCCAAGGAGACCAAATGACTAAAATGAAATGCGATTGATGGATTATGTTGTAAAGGTNTTAGTCTTTATGTAATTGCCCTACTTTAATTTTTTTCTGGCTGGTTTTCTGCGGCTTGCTTTATATATCTTTTAGTAGTTGTGGCTCAATAATTAATCAATCCAAGGAGACCAAATGACTAAAATGAAATGCGATTGATGGATTATGTTGTAAAGGTCTTCTAAGATAGTTTTTTTTTTTCATAATATATGATATTATCAACATTTTCTTTTTGAATTAAAGCTTATAAGCCTTGTT
The DNA here is from genome assembly GCA_002079205.1 of Phalaenopsis hybrid cultivar. Classification (NCBI taxonomy): domain Eukaryota; kingdom Viridiplantae; phylum Streptophyta; class Magnoliopsida; order Asparagales; family Orchidaceae; genus Phalaenopsis; species Phalaenopsis hybrid cultivar. The sequence goes on from JXCR01138052.1 coordinate 191,062, forward strand.
ATTCATTGTAGATTTGCTACCTTTAGGCGTGANAGTGGCTCAATAATTAATCAATCCAAGGAGACCAAATGACTAAAATGAAACGCGATTGATGGATTATGTTGTAAAGGTCTTCTAAGATAGGTTTTTTTGTCTTAATAATGATATTATCCACATTTTCTTTTTGAATTAAAGCTTACAAGCCTGGTTTTTCATTGTAGATTTGCTACCTTTAGGCGTGAAATAAAGAGAAGTCTATTTGGATGAATTCATGCATCATCTTNGTAGGCGTGAAATAAAGAGAAGTCTATTTGGATGAATTCATGCATCATCTTTTCGCTCAAATTGTATTTTATTNTTATATCATATTCTACCATCAATTGTAGTTCTGTAAATATGAGCACTAGAACTATGCAACGTCATGGCATATTTTGTCATGCTAAACCTGAGTGCTGCCTACGACAGAACTTCATATGTTTTATGGCAAACTATTTGAAATTTAGTTGCAAATAAAGGAAACTATAGTTCATTGGGAACAGGTAGTCCATTTATCATGCATATATAACAAAATAATAGAGCACAAATTATAGAATAATTAGTTAGATTTGCTTCTGAATATGAAAAATTAAGAGTTGTGTTAGGTAGTAGACAACCAACATAAATTATTTGTCAAAAAAAAATCATGACATAAATCATTTAAATCATTGTGTAAATGTTAAGGCATCCTTAAGAAGCGACGTGTTGCAAGATCTGAATACAGTAAAAAATGTACAAGGGACACTACGCCGGCGCACAGTGTAAGTGTTTAATAAACAATAGTTTTTACATCATGGATGGATGCAGGTAAAAAAGCTAGTCTAAAAAAATAATATTAGAATGGGATCTTGGATTATGAGTATTCTTACAGGTAAATTAATGAAATTAATAAATATGGCAATTCATAGAAAGATAAATATTTTATGCATTCAAGAAACTAATAGTGCATTTGAGTCGATTGCTGCTTTTTGAAGAAACGATTGTGAATTTATTTCCCACAACTGCTGTTAAAAAATTGTTGCTAGAATAACAATGAGATTGTTTAGATAATATGTTATGTTGTAATTGTTTCTGATGAAAAAGACAGTTATACCCTTATAAATATAAATTAGCTAAATAACTTCGATTTTCAAAAAAGTATAACAAAATAACAAAAGCAACTTCAACAATACAAAAAACATGACATGAGTCCAAATTTCTTCAGTACATTAAGTGTAAGTCAACATTTTATACATAATATTACAATAATAAAAATCAGAAAAATAAGTAATAATATTATAATAATGTTTGTCTTCATGTTTAGATAATCAAACTTCATGTCCAGGTAAAAAATCCTTCGTTCTGACACTATCGTCTTGAATGCCTTCGGCTTTGTTCAATCCTCGAGAAGTTTTATGACAAATAAATATAAAGACATGTCATTGAATATCTCGGGACTAGAGTCCAATACCCTAAATAGCAGTGTGAGCATTAAATGCCATGCTAGTGCAGTATATAACCAGCTGTGAAATCTGCTCAGATAAATGTTAGGCGTCCACCTTTTTTTTTATGCTTTTGTATTGAGGGACGGAGCGCTTGGAATGACTAGATTCATCTTAGAGTTTGTTTGGGGGAGCTTATGCGTTTCAGGATAAGCTGTTTATCCTGAAATGCAGCTCGCGAGCCAGCCACAAGGGTCGACCCGCGGCCAGCGTATAGTGTAAAAACCCAAACGCAGTTTCGAATAAGCTGACGAAACGAATGAACCAAATGGTACGACAGAGTTTTGAAAACGCCGCCCGCAGTTATAAGCTACCCCAAACGGATATTCTCTCTCATGTGATGTTTCCACATGAACTTCATTTGAATGAGCATATTTGGGCTCCTCTAAATTCTGAGGGAAGTCCTGTGTTGCCCAGAGATTGGAGCTCGTGACACAACAATGAGAAACATAGAATCACGTTTCTCTTCCAATTCAAAGTTTATAATAGAAATCTTTTTTTTTTTTTTTCATTGAGCGGGACCTATAATTGATAAAATTAAAATTCAATAAATGTGAAAATAGAAAGAATTCATATAACATTTTCTACTCACTAAAAATTTTCTCTACTCCTCCGATTTATTCATTATTTTCTTAACAGGATCTCAACCGAATCCAATTGCTCCTCTATTTAATTCCTTCCACAATTTTCATTTTTTTTTCAGTTGATTTCATTTGTGTTTCAACCGAGTTTATCATACAATTTTCTTGTTTTATATAAATTTTTTTATTATGTTTTTTTTCAACCTTCTTTATTAAAGTGTGTGATTGGTCTATTATCAATTTTGATCTTTTTAAGCATGAATCACAAAATATGATCATGCAGATAAAAAATTTTCAGAAATATAATTTAGCTTACAATTAAAAAATAATTATAAATTTAAAACAAAATTTTAAAAAGACAGCCAATTGAATTAAAGCTCAATGAGAATAATGTATCAACGATTACTTCATTCAAGATCACCAATTATAACTTACAGACTTTAAGACCAGACAGTATTTGTGGTTAGCAGCCTGATGTGTACTTTAAGATTAGATAATATTTGTGATTAAAAGTGTCATTTGTGTTATAAGATCAAATAAGATTTATGGTTATCAGTATCATGTGTGATGTAAGACTGAATAGTATCCATAATTAACAGTTCGATATGTGTTTTAAAACTAGGTAGTATATGTGTTTAGTGTTGTGATGTGTGTTTTAAGATCACAAAATATCTGTAGCAAATAAATAGGGACAATTCTTTAAGTAATAATTGTGACAACTACGTTCTTTGTTCTTTTTTCCATAATTGATCTACATAACATTATGAAAACCAATGTCATCAAAATCCACGTTACATTTATGAATGCATAATAGTTCAATCAAATCACACCCACAGCCAACAACCACAATGCAAAATCACAACCAAAACTACAGTCAACACAAACCACAACAATCAATGTAAAGCTACAACCAAAACTAGAACCACCCTCTACCATTAGCCAACATTGCAAAACAACATCCACACCCAAAACAAACAACCAACAGAGACCACCAAACCGCACCCACAGCCAACGGGCAATAGAGACCACCAGACCATAAAAAACTTGCATCTACATTACCAACAATTATGCAACATCTTAGACAATTAAGACTTATACCAACAAAGGTGAATCTATGTTGTCATGATAAGATCAATAAAGTGTATCATTCCATTACAATTTGTTCGGATGATTACCAAAGAACTATAAATATATCCCTTCGACTAACAATATTATTCATAATTTTTTATGTAAATTCNCTGATTGATGGTACCAGAGGAAGTTATATTGTGAGGAAATACTGAAAATATCTTATATAGTTGAAGCAACTAGATATATGGATATTATTATAGATTAACATGAGTGAAAATAAGAGGCAACAATATTAGAAATATACAACTGTTTTAACTAATTTAATTGTGTGCATTTCCACTTTACCAAGGGACTGACCAAGAAAAAATTAAAAAAAGGAAGTCCCAACCAAGGAAACTTTGGCCTTTCCATGGAGGACATTTACAAGTTGCAATTTCCCAACAAGTCAAGGTATTATACACCTGTAACCACTTTGCCTCTTTGTATAGAAAAAACATATTGATCAACTCGAAAGAAGTAATGTTGGAGTCATAAGTTTTCTAACGAGCACTTTGTCTATATTGCATGCAAATAATCTGTTACATTATCTTTTCTATCGCACGTATTTATTTTACTATTTTATACTCAATAATGTTATGCTTGTGAGTGCATATAGATTAGATTTTTCTCCTAATATTATTCTGAACAATCTGATATGATTCCTATTCCAAGTTCAAGCTATACTTGATTTGTAGGGTCCATCTACATGGCGGATGTTATATGGCATGGATTCTAATTCGGATAAAGGGCTTTTACTAGCCGCAGATAACTTTGGCTATATTTACCTGTGAGTACCTTTTCTTTTAACCTATAAGTATTTTCTTAGTTCCGGTTGGTTATTTGACCGTTTTGTACCTAAAACTACTTCCTTAGTTCTGTTTGGGAATTTGACTGTTATTTTGTTTATTCCTACTACTTATTCTTGCCAATTAAATATTTTCTTTTAAGATGCTGAGGTGGGTAAGCTTTAGTATTAAATATTTTATGATCATAGTGGTAATAATTTCTTTGATTTAAAATGTGAATAATTGTGCATCTTAACATGTACTCAAGTTTAGTTTTTTCTTTGAAAACTCTTAGGTTTGATACTAGGGAAAAGGTGAAGATTGGAGAACCAGTTCTTATTCATAGAAAAGGAAGCAAGGTTGTTGGGCTACATTGCAATCCCACACAACCAGATCTCCTTCTGAGCTGTGGAAATGATCATTTTGTGAGCTTTTTATTTTTTAATATAGTTTTAATTTATATTGAGGAACTAGCTTTATCTTTTAGGGTGGGCAAAACCATCAAATATTTAATTCTTCAGAGTATTGGGCAAAAAAATGTATGGAGAAGAGACAAAATTGCTAAATTATGTAAACTGCGTTAAAAAAAATTATCAAATTTCACTAATTATATAGACAAATCTCAAATTCTTGCCCACCCTCAATATAACCTGGTTCCGCCTTAACTATAGTTGTACTATTTACTTACTATTAACACTTGGATTGCTTGATTTTAGGCTCATTTGTGGGACATACGCCGACTAGAATCTGGATCTTTTCTTGCCAGTCTTGCCCATACTCGTGTTGTCAACTCGGCCTATTTTTCTCCACATACTGGAAGTAAAATCCTTACGACATCACAAGACAATCGAATAAGAGTCTGGGACTCGGTCTTTGGAAATTTGAATTTGCCCAGTAGAGAAATTGTCCACAGCCATGATTTTAATCGTCACCTTACTCCTTTTAGAGCTGAGTGGGATCCAAAGGTTCTCTTTTTTTTAAAAAAAATCATAAACTGAAAATCTTTGCACTTTTTGAATTTTTATGTTTTTGAATCTAATTTCTAATGATTTTACGAAAGGATCCTTCTGAGTCGCTAGCGGTTATTGGTCGATACATAAGTGAGAATTATAATGGTGTGGCATTACATCCCATTGACTTCATAGACACGAGCACAGGCCATCTTGTTGCAGAGGTGGTTGATCCAGATTTAACCACTATTAGTCCAGTAAACAAACTACACCATCGGGATGATATTCTGGCAACTGGGAGCTCCAGGTCTATTATTTCTAGTCTCAGTATTTTATATTTTTTTACCGTTTTTATAATTTATTTATTTATTTTTGCATTATAATTTTTTATAAATTTATGTTAATCCTGATAGGTCTGTGTTTATTTGGAGACCGGGTTCCAAGGATGTGGAAAAAGAGGTTGAAAGGAAGAAGGAAATAATGTTTTGTAATGCCGGGAAGAAATCTGCTAAAGGAAAATTCGATGAAAGTGATGATGATGATGATGATTTCTCTTCCAAAGGGAAGAAGAAGCAGCAGAAGAAATATGGAGGAAAATCTGATAAAGCTGTTTCAAGCAAACCTGAAAAACTCAAAATCTAGACTGTAATAAAGATGAAATGAGGTAAAGAACGCCTTTAAGGTTTTGTAGATCTCATTCTCTTGGTTTCTATATATTGGGGGGATTTTTGGCTAGGTTTTTACAGTATATGATAGTTCTTCTTGCCTGCTTTTGATTTACCAAAAGATGGTTTCATTGAAGGGTTGTAGCTGTTGAGTCTCAATTTTTTGGAAGGGTAAGTAGAACCCTTTTTTTTTTTTTTTTTGTGAAAATAGCAAGTTTTTTGTAAGCAAAATCAAATATCAATTGAGAGTATATGATGGTTCTCTTTGCATGCTGTTTATGAGTTCAAAATTACAAGTGAAATGAAAAAGTGATTTGATTTCTCAATGCAAAGGGTCTTTCTGATTTTATGGTTGAAACAAATCTATCCGTTTTATTTTGAAGAGGAAATAAAATCTAGTGAGCTAGCATGTCAAAATATTTCTTTTGATTATAGGAAAGACATTTGAGTCCCTATAATTCAACTTAAATTTGATCAAAGTCAATGTTATAGTCATTAATTTTGCTGATATGTACACGTGATTAATTATTAATATTTATAATGTATATATGCTAAAGTAAATTTGATGATTATAAGGTTTCATTATGATTTAAATTGAATTCAAAACATTTTAATTTATATTTTCATTTGCTTGAAAAGTTGGTCAATAGTTTCTTAATGAGTTCAGGTGGGCGTTTAAGTGTGTAGTATATTGATTAGAAATAAAGTGAAGAATTTTAAGTATTGAGTGCTCATTCTACCTGGAAATAAGTGATTTTTTTCTTTTTAACAAAAAAGCATCACTCCTATATTTCTTCGTGATTCGGACCTGTTAGCAAAATTAAAATATGAGCCTCACCTAGATGTCATGTAGCATAAAAATATGGTAAGAATGAGTGCAGATCTTTATAAACCATTTTACTTGTACTGCAATCAAACACTTTTGAACAGTGAAAATTAAGGACCATTGGGCTAAAATATTCATTGACGTGTGATTGTGAATGGGATCTTTTGGCTGATTATGCTTTCTTTAAGGCATGATTGATCTTTAGACCGGTTAAGCTTGTTGAATAGTCAGCTTTGTGACTAAGTAGAATCCTTTAGTGCAAGTTCCCTTGTTTGGCCGTTTAGGCTTGCTCTAATAGTTGATGTTCACCCATTTCTTACTCTTTGTCGGTGCCTTAACACAAAATCCCTAAAGAAGATTGTTTCCTTTAAATGGGCCTCATCTTGCCAGGTTAACCACTTAGACTCCCTAGAGAGTGAACTTGTTTGCTACTTTTTGTGGTTTTTGTTGTAAAATGAGGAGTTAGACTCTAATACTAGGACCTATCCAAATAAGATATATGGAGAATGGCACAAAACTTGGATACTTGGGTTGAGTAAGATATATGGTGATTAACACAACATGGTCATTGTTAGTAGTTGTAGTAATATTTAGTTGGCCACAGATTTCATAATTGAAAATTGCAATAGCATTTAGTCATATAGGTTATAGTTGGTCACATAAGTCATAGTTGGTAGCTGTAGTAGCAGTTAGTTGGCCACAAAGGTCGTAGCTGTAAGCTACAGTAGTAGTTAACTACATAGACCATATTTGGTAGATGTAGTAGTTGTTAGTTGGTCGCATAGACTATAGTTGGTAGTTGAACTTGCGATAGTTGGCCATAAATGTCGTAGTTAGAAATTACAGTAGCAGTTAACCTTATAGGCCATTGTTGGTCACATAAGGAGGAATTAGTAGCTCCACTGACATATAGTTGACCATAGAGACCTTAGATGGAAGTTGCACTAGCAGTTAGCTACATATGTCATAGTTGATCACATAAGTCATTATTGGTTGTTGTAATAATGTTAATTGGCCAGAGGCAAAAGTTGGAAGCTGCAGTAGCAGTTAGCTGCATAAGCTATAGTTGGCACATAGATTGTAGTTGGTAGTTGTAGTTCCATCAACCAATCACAAATGTTTGTAGTAACATCAACCATCAAATGTCATAGTGGGTGTTGCAATAGTGTCATTTAGCCACATAGGCTATAGTGGGAAACTTCAATAGTAACTGTCATAGAGACCGTAGTTGGTGATTCACCGATTGGTGGTTGTACCATTCTCTCGGGTTTACTATTACACCAGAGATAACACTTGTCGATATACAACATATAGAAAATTTTAGGAGTTCAATAGAAGTTACCGTATTTTTAATGCAGCGGTCATAAACAATTGTCGCCAAATCTTCAATACAGCATTATTCATTTACATTGTATTCGAGTTGTTACACCTTATTTGAGATATGTCTTTAACAAGAAAAGTTCACAAACGATAGCAAGGAGGGGCAGCCGATAGTGATCGTCGTTGGCCGACGAAGTTTATTGTCGGGTCTTCAATCTAGGACAACACTGAAATTTGACTCATTTTTTCTTTCCCAAGTAAGGAGAGAGGATCCATTTATACCACCTGAGGGAGATACATTTATGTCATTTGACTAATAATTTTCATAACCACCCGATCAGAAGACCCATAATGATCCTCCTTGATCATAGGGTTTTTTTTAATGATCTAAGAGCCTAAATTACCCCATAATTAAGCGAGCTTAGACAAGTCTATTTGATGCTCATTTTTATTAAGATGCTCTTGAAAATGATATTTTGGTAGCTCCTCGTGTTTATCAATACATCATCAATATGATAATTTGGGTAGTGACTTCAATCACACCATTTACAAGAATGTTCATTCAATGGCTTAACTAACTCATAGAAAGTGATCGGGATGACTTCAATGATGGGTGCTCATATAAGTTCAACTCTTTCGGCCTTAATTGCTTGAGGCTAGTTTACTGTATTTTTTTATTTTTCCACAATGTGGAGTATGATTCCAACAATGTAATTGTGCATGTAGGGACTAATTCATTCCTTCACTCCATAAAATGTTTTATTGTGAACCCTTTAGCTTGGGTCGGACAAGTATAAATTCTTTTAACTTTTTAGCTTAAACCAATTCTTTAATTAATTTTTTGAGGTTTTGTGGCAACTCTTAATGTCATGGTTATGTTTTTGATGAAGGGTATATTTTATCATATCTCTGAAATAGGGGCTGGATTTCATTAACTATAGGCGATTAAAATATATTCATCAATCATGATTTTCTTCTCTTCTCACCGATGAGATTCTAGTGCATATTACTCTTTTTTTACTCTTATGCAATAGGTTTCATCTATGGATGATAATGCTCTTGCTTTCAGGTTCCTCCTCCTGGCTAATAAGTCAGTTGACTCTTTAGCTAGTTCTACTCTTGGCATTGTTCTTTGGTTCTAATCTGACACAACTTGGATCATTTTATTCAGAGGCCCCTCCATCTCAGTAAGTTAACAGCACTTTATCTATACATGAAAAAATGTGGATTTAAGTATTAAAAAGTGATAATTAGTATTATGTTTTATGTGATAGGAAAGAATTGAGTGATATGCGTGTAAATATTGAAGTTTTTGTGAGATATGTAAATCTATAAGAAATTTGAAATGTGTGCTATGTATGTGAATGCCCCTTCTTTGTTTTATTCAAAACTGTAAATGAATCAGCTCACGGGCTGACGAGTCGAGTCATACTAAGTTTGAGCTCGAGCTCGTTTAATTTACGAGATCGATCTTGTCGCTCGATAAGCTCGATTTGCGAGCTCATTAGCAAGTCAAGTCGAAGCGGCTCGGCTCCATTACACCCCCATGTAGATTCATGTTCAACACACCTAATAAAATATTTTCCCAAACTAACTCAATAGTATAAATTACAAATGCAAAAATTTTGGAGCCCTTAGCTTTCCTTAAGATCCCTTAGAATGACATAAGAAAAGCTGTATAGTGAGCTGTACATGTAATGAATACCTAAAAATACACAATAGGGATAAGTGCCTTCAGTATAGATTCAAAGTCAGATTAGTGTTCGACACTACAATGGAGCTGTTAGGTTTTCTTAAGCTAACTAGATATCCTCCTCTTTGACAACATGTGATTGTGCCGAGTCTCGACATGTAGATGCTTCAAACTAGGTCGGACTAGTCCTCCTCGGAGCCAACTAGTGAGTCTACTTTGAATACAGAACGAAGAATTTATCTCATGCTTAGTTGGTGAGTCTCGCTGAAACCCGGCTTGTGGATGTCTCATTGTTCTTCTTTTGCCTTTGGGGTTTACAATTTATAAGCATAATTGTCAAAATAAATAACACAAAATTGATTCTCAACAAATAATTCTTATATATATTTACTCATCTCACACATAAAGTTTGATTTTTCACACTTGTAGCACTTTATCTATGGATGAAAAGATGAATTCGACTATTAAAATGTGATAATAAGTGATGTTTTTCGTATGATGTTTGAAAATATGAAAGTTTTGATATGAGATAAATAAATTCATAAGAATTGGTTGCTAGGTGTCGGTTAATAATGCATGAGATGTAAAATAAAAATAAAATAGTTCAAGGGTTGGATGTCGGCTACATTGAAGCATATATATATATATNGGGATGAAAAGAGAGTTTTTTCCTTGAAAAAATAAAATAACGTACCTTCTCTTGCAATGGAAAAACACAGCTTTGCATCTTATGTTTTATTTTATAATGTCAAGAAAAAATTAATTTTTTTAACAGTGTCCGATGTAAAATAAATATAAAATAAATTAAAACAAAAATTAAAACACCTCAAATGAAAATACTCCTTAATTTGTCCAAATTAGAGGAATTTGAAATACATAACACTTCGGATCAATTTGGGGTACTTGTAATTTTTTAAAGATGATTGTAAAGTTAGGGTGAAAATTCTAATTTCTTAAAAAGTAACAATGAAAATTGTAATTATTTTCTTTCAAAAAAAATCAAAGAACAATTTTCTTATATAACCACAATATTTTAAGAAACCATGTTTCAAAAAATAACTCCACACCCACAATTATGGGAGCGATTATTGCGTGTGGAAAGCGCACGCAGCTCACGCATCGCGGCTGTATGACAGTGGGACCCACTATCGATGTGTGATTGTGATCAGAGAGCTCACGCAGCTTTACGTGTACTCTCCGCACGCAATAATTAGACCAATTGTGATGACAATCTGAAATACAAAACAGATAGAAAACTATCATAAACAAATAAATAATAATAATAATAAATAAAATAAAATAAAAGTTAACAATATTAGTGCTTTTAACATGATGTGTTAGATTTGAGTGTTACAAAGTATATATATATATATATATATCTAAAGTAAAATGAATAAAAAATTGGTAGAAACAACATTCAAAATGTGCTGCAATGGATGCAACAACTTCATAAAAAAATGACTTTCATTGCATTGCAATGGCAAAATAACAACAAAAAATAACATTAATCCAACACACTAGTCATTCACAGCATACAGAATCATCATCATCATGGCCTGTGCTAACTACAACTATTACTATTCGCTGTTCAATCTATCTTCAATTAGTTTGAGCTTTCTGATGCTCTCGCTGTTGATATTTGACAGCAGACTTAAAGAAGACATCAACTGAGAAATTTGATCATTTGAAACATAAGTTTTACTCCTTGCAGAACCTAACCTTCCCATGTTTGGCGAACTTGCTGTAGAAGTCTGAAGATATCTGTTCAGACGTGTGCTCAACGCATCAATAGAAGAACGAAACTCATCCAGCTCCAGATTTGTAATTCTATCTGCATTACATTCAGAATTAATCAAATATTTTTTTGTGTGCCTGAAACACAGCAGCAGTAATCATGTAGTATTTCACCTTTGGTTTTGGTTTTTTTTTTTTTTTTTAATTTTGTTTAGTTTTTGTTTTGATTTGAAAGATAATATGTTTGAATATTTGATTAAAGTGTGATAATTTTGTTGAGGATAATTACATACAGACCATTCGAAACGTTGCTATTTACAAATTAAGCACTTAAGTGTGATTTTTTTGTACTGAATTGGTGAATTTACGCGTGCCACGAGCAAGCTATTGAGAATTTGGTAAAAATGAAAAATATGGGTTGAGGTTTTACCATGAATTTTGACGTTTGAGTGGAATTTGAAAAATGGATGAAAGAGGCTGGTTGATTTGTAACAGCAATGTTTTAGGTGGTTTTGTATGTAATCGCCCCTAGTTTTTAAAAACATTGAAAGTTTTTTTAGTGTTTCCATGAACATGTTAATTTGTTTTTAAAAAATATATATATAAAAATATAAAAATAATACACTGAACAAATATATTTTTAAAAACAAAAGCAAAAACAAAGAGAGATTTACATGCATACCGCTCAATTCTTATGAATTTGTATATCTATACTTCAATTTTTTACATAAATACCGTCACTTTACCTATGAATAAAAAGGTATATTTCACTTTTTCAAAGTTAAAATGGTAGTAAGTGATATGGAATATTTGAGTGATATCAATGTAAAAAAGTAAAGTTCATGGGTTAGATATGTAAATACATAAGAATTGTGTGGTATGTATTTAAATGGCATACATAGCACCCAAAATATCCGTATTTACAAATCAACCACTCTCCTTCATGCATTTTTCAAACTCTCACTCAATATCAAAATTCATGCCCATATTTTCATTTTTATCAAATTATCAATGCTTGATCGTGGCACGAGGTAGTAAATACATCGGTTCAGTAGTTCAAAAATATCATCCGGGTGCTAGATTCTATAAATAGCAATGTTTACTATGTATGTAATTATATCGAATTAAAAGATAAAAAACACAAAACAAAAGCTAAATTGATCCCAGACAAGCCTGTAGTGTTTAGAAATGAGGTCATATAGTAAGTACCTAGATCAGCATTGAATTCCCTTTCAGCCTTTGAAAGTGGCTTTTTATTTGTAGCAGGTAATGCTTCAAAATTCTTCAGACGCTGCTCCAATAGCTCGTATACCATGAAGGCGCGATTGATCCGGCCTTGTACTCCATTTTCATTTTGCTCCAGTTTCAAAAGACACTGTTCTACCTCTTTCAGGCGTTTTAGTTGGGTGTCTGTTATTGTCTTCACATACTCACCATGCTGTTCGAGTTCAATGTACACCTGAACACATACTAAGAATTAGATCTCGTTTGCATTTGGGAGAAATATTATCGTCACTGTAATGGTATTTGCACGAGGTGCCGAAACATGGCTATTTTTAAGAAAGATTTACATACCTAACATCTAAACTTTAATTACATATATGCTATCTTAACTATGCTTGAAAAGGTGTATTTCACCTTTTAAAAATCAAAATAATGATATTTTTGCTGTGAAATAAAATATTTAGGTGGTATGAATGTAAAAAAGTAAGATATTACCAAGGAATTAGGGGGTATGTATGTAAAAGCCCCAATCTTTAATTATGCTAATGCCACTAACTTAGATTAAATTGAGTTATAGCAATGTGATGGTTTTAACATTCAAAAAGCAAAAATTAAATTGATGGTTGGAGGAAATCGGATACCAAATTGTGCTCATTATGTCCCCACACAACTTGAGAGGTTTCTCGATGTAATTATCCAGGCAGCAATACTATTATTAGGTTCCACCAAAAAAAAAAAAAAAAAAAAACACCTCATGTAGGATCNATTAGGTTCCAAAAAAAAAAAAAAAAAAAAACAACACCTCATGTAGGATCATCAAAGTCAAATGAATCGTGATGATCCTATTTCGACCAAACTAATCATTGTGTTGTGTTTAATTAGGTGTGTGTGAGATCACTTTTATTTTTTAATTTTGCTTTTTTTTTTACTTTCCATTTTTTAAGTTTTGATTTAAATTTAAAAATTTCACTGAGGTGGTTATTTTTAAAAGCATTCGATGAATCTTTTAAATATTTTGAGCGCTTTTAAAAATAAATTGATTTGTTTTTAAAAATAAAAAATATAAAAAATATAAAAATTATAGCTACCAAATATGTTTTCAAAAAAATAAAAAAATAAAAACAAAAAAAGGAAAGAAAAGTGATGCAAACAGACCCTTAGCTTTCGTGCATGTTTTAATGGCTCAAAAATTGTTAGCATGCATCGAGTACTCTTGGTTTTTACAAAGTGTGCCCTAAAACCGTTAAAAAGGGAATTATAACTAATGATTGTTGGTGTGGGTTTTGGGTAAGCTAATCGGTTAGGTTTGTTTTAGGTTTTAGGGTTGCATAAGGCAAGGGTTGGCTTTAGGGTTTCAGGTAGAGGGTTAGGGTTAGGGTTGTAAATAATTTTCTACTATTATTTGTTTTTTTGGAAGATTTACATGCGAACCACTTAAAGTTCAGGTGTAAGATATGTAAATACATAGGAATTGGGCGGTATATATGTAAATGCCTATTTTTTGGCATGTTCTTTAATTATTTTGTTGCTTTTATTTATCTATAGCATTTTAAGCTTAAAGATTGTACTGTGTACATGTGCTTTTACAAATAATACAAGGAACAAATCTTTTTTCATTCTTGTGTTGTGCATAGCTATTTACAATCATTTCAACGCAAATTAAGATGTGTATTACTTTGTTCATAACTTTTCGTTGATTCTTTCAATTGTGAGTTTAAATATAAATTTGTATAATAATTTAAACTCAATTCATGGATTGTAATTTGTACATATGTATTTCTGCATCTATTTTTGTTCTGTATTTTAGATTTAGTAAATTAATTTAATGTAACTGAAGTGTTTCCTTCTTTCATTTAGGGCATTTGGTTTGTGATTTTTTCAGTGCGGAGGCTAGAAGTAGTGGTCTATTTANCAGGGCATTTGGTTTGTGATTTTTTTCAGGCGGAAGCTAGAAGTAGTGGTCTATTAAAAAAAATAATTAATAGAGGGGGCAGCAAGCATGATGGTCCATCGATGTCAAGCATAGGTATGAAGTTACTTCAATATTTTCAATTCAATTTCTGAATGCCTTAAAATTAATAATATTGTTTGTTATAGAGAATATCACAAAGTATTAGAGTATATGAAATTATATTTGCATGGCTTGATGATACAAATTTTGCACAACTCTTTGGTGATTTGAGTAAAATGAATGATGTTGAACTAGAAAATGTTGAAGACAGATAAACATATAAAGGTAGATGAAATAAATAATTCTTATGATGACGATGAAGACTTCGACTATAATGTTTCAAATGCTGTGAAGAGTTTATAGACGGCGATTATGACATTCATGAAGCTGATTAGAAATTTGAAAGTAATGTTGATCCTTCTGTTAAATTCACAAGTATAACAAATAAAGGTGGAAAATTGAAAAATGCATTCAAATTTCCAATGAAATGTTGAAAAAAAAATGTTATGATAGCGATTGTATGAATTCCAACAATAAAGTCAGTTTTCATAACAACGACTAAGATGACATCATTAAGTGGCTAGTTTTCAATCCTATTCCAGAATTTCAAAAATATGATCTTGAAGTGCAAATGAGATTTAGTAATAAAGAAGAAATTAAATAAGTACCGCAAAATTGGTCAATTGCTACGGAAAAGAGCATAAAGTTCTTAAAAAATGATAAAAGAATATGCAGCAGGAAGCCTAATTGTTCATTTCATTTGTACATTTTAAAGCATTATGGAAGTTATTCATGGTAGACAAGATCGTTTCAAGAGCATACTTATCAATGGAGTTATCATAACAAAACTTTAACCTTCACAAATTATAGCAAAGAAATTTATAAATAAATGATGAATCCGCGGTGCAAAACTAAATTTTTTAGAGAACTAATAGATATATTGAAGTTGCACGTTTCAAAGTCACAAGCTAGGAAGGTTGTTAGCAAGACACGCAAGTCGGGGCACATGAAAGATGATGAAAAATTCAGGATTATATTGCTTGTAAATTACAAAAATAAATCCAGGAACAACTATATCTATAAAAACAACACAAGACACAGATTTGGAAGATAGACTGAGATTTGTCACAATGTATGTTTTTTTAATGCATGTAAAAAAGAATTCCTCTTAGGTTGCAAGCCAGTTATTGGGGTTGACGACTGTTTTTTGAAGGGGCCACAAGGGGGCNAGCCACAAGGGGGTCAGTTATTAACTTCAGCTGGAATGGATGTTGATAATAATCTATTTCCAATAGTATGGATGTCGTTGAAAGTGAAACTAGAAATAGTTGGGAGCGCATATTAGAGGCTAGAACTTGAGGTCAAGCTTTATAGGCACGGTACTGAGAGTTCTATTTTCGAAATGATTTTTCTCTGTTTAAACAAATCGAAGGCCTTTGAAAACTGGAGAAAATTGATTGTGAATTTCACTAATGTGTATTTTATGTAAGTTTACTTGATTAGAGAATCCTATTTTAATTAGTGTTGCATAAGTATTTGACGAAGAAGCCATGTTAACTTCGGTTTTAAGGACTTGGAGGATAAATTTTCAATAGATGGGATTTATGACATCATCGAGCAGCCCACTGAAGAATGTGCACATAATATGTTGATGAATCTTGAATTTTGAAAGAGATTTCGTGAAATTTAAAACAATTGATAAGTATTTCATAACATTGCATGCTTATCAATGTTGGGTTAGTTTAAACTAATCATATTTTCTTAATATGCATAACATTCTTACATTTTCGACTCAATTGTTTAGCATTATTGTCAAAGCAGATGCGGATAAAATTAATTTTAAGTAAATTGACACATCATTTATGCCATTTTGAAAAGTTTACTTAGCCTATGACGTGCAACAGTGGATCACTTTGTTTCATTTGAAAACCTTTCCATTTACATGAATGCATTGATGTTTGAGATGTGCATGGGCCAATTGTGAAAGTCTTTTACGGGTTCATTTTCCTTAGAACACATGTATAAATTTTTAATAAAATCTCTTAAAAGCTTTTTTTTTTAAGATTTAAATTATATGTGCTTCCAATTTAATAATTATGATGAATCAATTTAGATGAATATGAAAACATGTTTATATTCCAAGATGATCTAGACAATAACTTTCTACTCACTCGATAAAAATGAATCAAAAGGATTGTTTAATGTAAAAACTTGCTATTTCATTCAATATATGTGTTTGAATAGATGTTACAATGTAAAATAAATAGACCCAATAAAACCCTCTAATTATACATAACTCACAGCACTCCCCCTCAAGATGGGCAAAAAATATTCCCTAAGTCTATCTTGTCACATAATCTAGCTAACTCCACTGAACTACATCCTTTAGTGAGGCAGTTAACCACCTGTTCTCTAGTAGCTACATGGCTTAGTTCCAACAATATGTTATTCAGCTTCTCCTTGATGAAGAATCTATCAATCTCCACATGTTTAGTTCTGTCGTGTTGCACCGAGTTGTTAGCAATGTTGATTGTCGACTTGTTGCAAAACCACATAGCCACGATCTTCTTTCCAGCACGACAGAGCCGCTCGATCCTTTGCGCTACCCAAAAAATTACGGAAGCATCACCCTGCTCTCACGCGACACAGAGCCAATCTTTGTCCCTCTCAGCGCCCCTGATCGCGACTGTATTGTGTCCTCAGTGTCGAAGCCGCTCATGCTTCCCTATACCGAAGTCGCTTGTCTGATTTCGCAACAGGAACAGGATCGCGATACAAACCAGCCGACTACGCTTCTTCCTCGTCCCGTAGCAGGAACGAGAGCATAATCGTGACACATATAGGATTGTGACACAAACACAATGACTTGCTTTTTCCTCCTCTCGCAGCAGGAGCAGGATCGCAACACAGACGACATTGCTTCTTCCATGTATCGTAAATCCAGTAGAGGTGAAAATTTGTTGTTTTATTCAACATATGTGTTTAAATAGGTGTTACAATGTTTAACAAATAAATCCAATAAAACCCTCTAATTACACATAACTCAACGGAATCAACTTAGATGAATATGAAAGCATATTTATATTCCATGATGATCTAGAAAAACTAATTTTCTACTTACACAATCCTGACTAGTGAAGTCAGAATGAATATTAATGAGAAATATATCTAACTAAATTGTTCGCCTTTGTTATGTCTCATGCTCGACTTAGAGGAGATCATCATGGGGCATGATAGGATTCATGCTTCCTTTCTGCAGTACCTAGTGCATCTATAAATAAAAAGGTTGAGGCATATTAAAAAAAAAATGGCTTAAATAAAAATATAACTTTAAGGGCAAGAAGTTTTCTTAATCCTTCTAATACTTCAATCCCAAAAGAGACGATATCTTTGTTCAAGCTGGAGATTTATTTAGTTAATTAAGTTGATGTGTCATACTTTAAAATTATGGGAGAGGGTAATTGAACATAGGTTAAGATGCATCACGAAAATTTCTCATAATCAATTTGGATTTATGCCTGGCAGGTCTACTATGGAAGCTATACATTTATTGAGAGGTTTGATGGAGAAGTTCAGAGATAATAAGGAGAATCTACATTTGATTTTTATTGATTTAGAAAAAGCTTACGATAAGGTTCCAAGAGATATCCTTTGGAGAGTTCTCGAGAAGAAATGTGTTGATATGACTTATATTCAAGTCATTAAAGATATGTATACTAGAGCTGTTACTTGTGTTCAAACTGAAGGAGGATTGACAAAATATTTTCCTATTTCTGTTGGTTTACATCAGGGATCGACTTTAAGCCCATATCTTTTTGCTTTAGTTATGGATGGTCTTACTGGACATCTACAAGAGGATGTACCTTGGTGTATGCTTTTTGCTGATGATATTCTTCTCGTGGATAAAACGAGAGAAAAAGCCCAGGAAAAACTTGAATTATGGAGGTCTACATTGGAGTCTAAAGGCCTTCGTTTAAGTAGAACTAAAACTGAATACATGGAATGTAATTTTAGTAGTAATAGCTCTAGTGACAGAAGTGTGACTTTGGGTGATCAAATTATTAAAAGGTGTGAACGATTTAGATATCTTGGGTCCGTTGTCCAAAGCGATGGTGATATAGATGGGGATGTTAATAGTAGAATTCAAGTTGGTTGGTTGAAGTGGAGGAATGCTTCGGGCCTTTTGTGTGATAGAAAAGTACCGCTAAGACTGAAAGGAAAATTTTATAAGACGGTGGTGAGACCTGCAATGCTCTATGGCGCTGAATGTTGGCCTTTAAAAGAGAAGCATAATAATAAGTTAAGTGTTGCCGAGATGAGAATGATTAGGTGGATGAGTGGCTTTACACTTAGAGACAAAATGCGGAATGAATATATTCGTGATAGGGTTGGTGTAGCTCCTGCAAACTTAGAGACAAAATGCGAAATGAATATATCCGTGATAGGGTTGGTGTAGCTCCTGTGACGGAAAAAATTAAAGAAAGTCGTCTTAGATGGTTTGGTCACATTAAACGTCGACCATCTGATGATCCAAGCGAAATGAATATATTCGTGATAGGGTTGGTGTAGCTCCTGTGACGGACAAAATTAGATAAATTCTTAGATGGTTTGGTCACATTAAACGTTCTGATGATCCGATTAGGAGAGTAGATGTTTTAGATTCAACTTGTGTTAAGTTTAGATGGTTTGGTCATATTAAACGTCGACCATTAGATGATCCGATTAGGAGAGTAGATGTCAGATGGTTTGGTCACATTAAACGTCGACCATCTGATGATCCGATTAGGAGAGTAGAGGTTTTAGAGAAATGAATATATTTGTGATAGGGTTGGTGTAGCTCCTGTGACGAACAAAATTAGAGAAAGTCGTCTTAGATGGTTTAGTCACATTAAACGTCGACCATCTGATGATCCGATTAGGAGAGTAGATGTTTTAGATTCGCCTTATTTATTAAACGTCGACCATTAGATGATCCGATTAGGAGAGTAGATGTTTTAGATTTGGCTTGTGTCATTGTACGCGACCATTAGATGATCCGATTAGGAGAGTAGATGTTCTAGATTCGACTTGTGTTAAGAAAGACAGAGGTAGCTGATGATCTGATTAGGAGAGTAGATGTTTTAGATTCGACTTGTGTTAAGAAAGGCAGAGGTAGGATGATACGGATAAAATTAGAGAAAGTCGTCTTAGATGGTTTGGTCACATTAAACGTCGACCATCTGATGATCCCAATTAAGGGAGAGTAAGATGTTTTAAATTCGACTGGTGTTAAGAAAGGCAGAGGTAGACCTAGGAAGACTTGGGCTTTCTTCTTAGATGGTTTGGTCACATTAAACGGTATTAGATGGTTTGGTCACATTAAACGTCGACCATCTGATGATCTGATTAGGAGAGTAGATGTTTTAGTCACATTAAACGTCGACCATCTGATGATCCGATTAGGAGAGTAGATGTTTTAGATTCGCCTTATTTATTAAACGTCGACCATTAGATGATCCGATTAGGAGAGTAGATGTTTTAGATTTGGCTTGTGTCATTGTACGCGACCATTAGATGATCCGATTAGGATAGTAGATGCTTTAAATTCAACTTGTGTTAAGAAAGGCAGAGGTAGACCTAGGAAGACTTGGGCTTATTGTATTAAAAATGATCTTAATTTACTAGAACTAAATGAAAATATGACACTAAATAGGACGCAATGGAGAAAAAGGATTCATGTAGCCGGCCCCACGTAGTGGGATTAAGGCTTTGTTGTTGTTGTTGTTGTATTCAATCCTTTTAATTCTCTTATAATTTTTATTTAGCTATTGAGTGATTGCGTGACTGGTGTAACTTCAAATTTATTATATATTTACTTTTATTCATATGCATATATTCTTAGTTATGTGTTTTTTATAGTTCTAGTTATGTTTATCCCATTAGAAAATTAAAACTTTCCAGAAATTGAGTATAAGTTCCTTATTCATCCTCATTGATAGTCATTAGGTGTTTGTGTTAGCTTCTTTACCCCGAATGATTTTCATTTTTATTCTCGCTTGCTGTATTAGATTATGTGCATCTCATTTAGAAACTATTAAAAAATAGCAGACTTGTTTATCTATTAAAAAAAGTGTGGATATTAAATTTGCATAAAAGTACTCTAAAATTTATTGCACCACAGTTATGGACGCAAATTGAAACTCTCTCAAATATATAAAACCAACTACAAAAATTAAAGCTATCTAGAAGTAACCAAAATCTTGGATTATACGCACAAATAGAAAAATTGGATAAAATTGAGATAAGAAAAGCATCGATTTGCAAGGTAAATTGAAACTATCTCTAAAATATATAAAAGCAACTACGAAAATTAAAGCTAACTAGAACTAACCAAAATCTTGCATTATACGCACAAATACAAAAATTGTAAGAAATTGAGATAAGAAAAGCATCAATTTGCGAGGAAAATGGATCCTCTTTGGTACCTTATGTGCATATTCCACATAGTTTTCATGGAAAAGCTTGATATAATGATGGAGAGTGGATCGACCTTCAATAGAATCGGGAGTCAAGGATCCGAGACTTGTTGATGGAGGAATGATGATAGATTTAGGACCAGTAAGAAGTTCTTTGCTTAGAAGATCAGAAATTTTGATATCTGTAGAACCAGAAGGTTTCACATCCAAGTCAAAGTGGCAGGGAAGCATCTCATTCCAACCCTTCATTTCCACCACAAGACATTCATTACTCGGTGTCACTCCTACAAATTGTGAATGACCATATGAATCTGCCACCATGAGGAAACCACAAAGAGCCTGAGATGAAAACTCAGAATAGGATGTTGTGAGAATTGGCCGGACAGATGTTGCCGCCTCCGTTTTAGGAATTGTAGTTGAAAAAGGGAGGCGATGTATGATAATCATGTCCACACCACCACCATGTAAACAGTAAAATCTCTCAGAAACAAGGGGATCCGGAAAGAGTGAAAGCAGGCATTGATTCAATGGATTTTTAGGCAGTGATAAGTCTACAATCGCCAACTTCAATAATAGAAGGGATTCTCTGTTTTTTAATTCATGGTTTGTAGACGATTCTTCCAAATCTGATTGGCAAATCACAGCCACACTCTCAATATTACCGGAAGTGTCTAGAAGAAGATGGGGACAGCTTCCAGCTTTCCAAAGTGGCTGAATCTCATCTGCTAGAGCATCAATCTGGAGCTGCCCACTGCTCCAAGCAGTTACAACAACTGAATCCTTGTCAATAGAGCAATAAAGTAAGTTTACAGACTTACCTTCACAATCTGCACTGGGCTCATCAGTTTTTACTCCATGAGAAGAATTTACAAGAGGACCCTGTAAAAATAGATATTTCATTCCTTAATTGTCACTAAGCAATAATTTGGATAATCACAATACCGCTATAAAGACATATAGCACTTACAATGGAGAAAAAAAGAAAACAGAAAAAGTAATTTATTACAATTGTGCATAAAATCCTTGCATCAAGTGAAAAAGGTTGTTGACAAGAAAATAAACATTTAAGGCAAGGTGGGATAACCAGTGTCACGATCTTCACATAAACCCTAAACAATAAGCCTTTTAGGTCATCACAAGGATCTGCTGAAAAGTGATGCACAAATCAAGATTCAGTGAAGGCACGTTGCTTAGTACTTCCAATGGATATAACATATGTGGCAAACGCCTATATGGGAGTTGATCAAAAACCCTAGAAGCAGCCAATATGGGAGAAGAGGTCGGATCTGTCAAAAACTTGCAGCAAAAGGAGGAGAAAGATCCAAATCGGAAGATAGAATGGTAGCAACGGCCCCATTCGAAGTCAAAGGAAATGATTAATCATGATGAAAAAGGCAAAAGGAAGAGCATAAATTCTTGGAAGGCAAGAAAATAGCAGAAGTAGGCAACAAGATGACTTTAAGGCAGTGTTTGGCTGCAACTTTTTAAATAAGATTTATAAATCGACACTGCAATGATTCTGCTCGCGAACGATGATAGAATAAATCTGTCTCGTAGTTGGATTTCACTGTCTTGATTATTGTCATGTGGGAGCAAATCCAATCATTACCACTAGTAATAGTGGGCTGAAAGTCTTGATGACAATATTTTATTAAGGCATATTTACATACATACCACCCGATTACTATCTATTCACATATCAAACACCTAAACTTCAATTTTGACTTAAAAACCACCCCCACCTATGGCCAAAGATTAGGGATGGGGCACGTAAAAATCAAGTTTGAGGTGTTCGATATGTGAATACATAGGAATCGGGTGGTACATATGTGAAAGCCCCTACATTTAAACATGCCAAAACTCAAACAGATAAGCATAATGCATTGAATGATTGAGCACAAGTAGTTGTATTTCATTTATTGCAAATATTCATCCGGATTGCTTATAATTGAGCCCATTACATGTTCATTGTTAATCTTGTCTTAATTTAATATTTATTATATTGAGTTAATTATATCTATGATTATTGATGTATGATAGTTTTAAAGCTCAACATGTATATTATTTCATTTTTCTTGTAAGTTAAACCTAGAATTATTTATCCCATTGAGTTTTGTAATTCATTAGATATTAGTATAATTGTTGTCCAGTTAAGTTAAGCAACAGTAAAATGACCAAGTTTTGTTCTTTATCTCATTTTTTTTATGCGCATTTTTGGATTGTCATAGAAGAATGTGTACAATGTAAAGTAGGAAGATATAGTATGTATTAATCATCTATAAAGGTTTATTAGAACTGTAGACATTTAAAAAAAATTAAATTATGAATGCCTCTGTGTTAATGATTAAGATATAGTAGATAATCATGAAAAGAAATGTTTTGTGATAATCTAGGCGGATCTGTTCTCTACCCACATGATCCTATTTGCTAAAAGAGAGGATAAAAGAAAATGTATCTCATTGGGTTGCCCACCTTTGCCACGTCTCCTACTTGACTAAGAGGATTAAAATAGGATGTGACAATTTAATCATGAAAAATATGGTAAATTGAAATAAATTGCTAATATGAAATTGAATATTTTACGATGAGCATACCTGCAATACTAGAGATGCATCTATGGGAGTATAAGGATGAGCTCTGAATAAAAAAACACCATCTCCTTCCATCTTCCGTTCAACTAACTCAGGAAACGTTGCTTCTAACCAAGTAATGGCCAAACCTGAGTTTCTGGAAACTCTTGGATTGGACGAACCCAACCCAAAAACATGAGCATCTTTATAGATCTCCTTGACATGCATCCAACTACAAAAACTGTAACAAAAAAATAAAAAAAAACAATGAAAACTTGTATAATTGCCTAGTATTATGCCTGAGCTTAAGAAATTTAAATCAATGCCGCTTCCATTCTTTTATCAATTTATCATTCTATCAATTCCATTATTTTTCTGTCAAATTAAAGTTCAGGTAAGGCAACTAGCAGGCATACTCACATGCAAATAATCTTAAGAGGAAAAGGTCAATCAAAAGTCAAACCACAAATCTCAATAAAGAGAATTGAAGCAGAAGTGATTGAAAATAATATAACTACCTTCCAAATGGAACAACAGGGCAAAGAACGTACAGGGAACCATTACTGTACAGAATGAATACCTGCAAAAAGGAATGAATTTCTAATTTATCCAGATTCCAATTAGAGGGGGCACTCACCTCCCGCCTCAACTTTCGATTGCATAAAAAGAATAAACTAGCATGCCATATTACTAAACCATAAAAGGCTACGGCAACACATTATCAAATTTTCCATTGCAGAATCTGAAACATTTTTTTTTAATATATCTGTACAATATGAGAGCTGGAAACAGCAGTTTTGAAAAGTAGAGCAATATTTTATTCTAAAAATAACAATTTCCTTAAAGCCGGTACCTTTCAGTCATTTAAGTGTTTTGGCAGTTGGAAAAAATCTTCCTTAGTGGAATTCTTCTTTGGGAAAAAACCATAGATAAAAGCCAAAGTCAAGCATGTATGCCATTAAAACATAAGAGCTATAACATTTACTGCATTTCCCATTACAGCATTCAAGCCAGTTCCGATGCCTGTTAGATTTGTTGAATATTTTGACAAGCATCAAAATTTTATTTTATGTGAGAACAAAAAAAAATAAAAATCACGGAAGGGGGTGAACCAGCTATCATGGAATAACACTTCCAAAGCCGAGAAATAATGTGGTTTAACTATTCATGATTTTATATTTTATTATTAGAGAGAAAATAAAGCTCATCCAAACAAAGCAGAAAAGCAATTTCTCTTATCAAAAAAATTCTTTGCACACAAGCTGTAAGAACTACAATTTAATGAGAAAGTGGACTGAGAATGAGTGGCCACTAAGGTACTTTAGGGCATAAAGATTAAAATTTGAAGCTGCCATTATTTGCTAAGCTTAAGCTCAAATGTACAACTGTGATGATCACTCATTAATTGCAGAAAATAAATTAAATCCCATCTCTTTTCAAGATGAGGGGGCACTCATATGAATCTGTCATATCATCATATAATAAGGCATATAAATAAATAAAATTTAGTGTGTTACAATTTATGATTATGAAAAAAATGGTTAGAGGTTGGAGCACAATAAAATAATGGAAATGAACTAGCCCAAGTCACTCTCACCAGAGCATCCCAAATGAATCTTAATTTAGATGTACTTACTCTTAAGTATTTATTACTTCAGAATTCTTTATATTATCACATATATGTTGAGAAAGAAATTACTAGNACATTCATTACTCGGTGTCACTCCTACAAATTGTGAATGACCATATGAATCTGCCACCATGAGGAAACCACAAAGAGCCTGAGATGAAAACTCAGAATAGGATGTTGTGAGAATTGGCCGGACAGATGTTGCCGCCTCCGTTTTAGGAATTGTAGTTGAAAAAGGGAGGCGATGTATGATAATCATGTCCACACCACCACCATGTAAACAGTAAAATCTCTCAGAAACAAGGGGATCCGGAAAGAGTGAAAGCAGGCATTGATTCAATGGATTTTTAGGCAGTGATAAGTCTACAATCGCCAACTTCAATAATAGAAGGGATTCTCTGTTTTTTAATTCATGGTTTGTAGACGATTCTTCCAAATCTGATTGGCAAATCACAGCCACACTCTCAATATTACCGGAAGTGTCTAGAAAAAGATGGGGAGAGCTACCAGCTTTCCAAAGTGGCTGAATCTCATCTGCTAGAGCATCAATCTGGAGCTGCCCACTGCTCCAAGCAGTTACAACAACTGAATCCTTGTCAATAGAGCAATAAAGTAAGTTTACAGACTTACCTTCACAATCTGCACTGGGCTCATCAGTTTTTACTCCATGAGAAGAATTTACAAGAGGACCCTGTAAAAATAGATATTTCATTCCTTAATTGTCACTAAGCAATAATTTGGATAAGCACAATACCGCTATAAAGACATTTAGCACTTACAATGGAGGAAAAATGAAAACAGAAAAAGTAACTCATTACAATTGTGCATAAAATCCTTGCACAAGTGAAAAAGGTTGTTGACAAGAAAATAAACATGTAAGGCAAGGTGGGATAACCAGTATCGTGATCTTCACATAAACCCTAAACAATAAGCCTTTTAGGTCATCACAAGGATCTGCTGAAAAGTGATGCACAAATCAAGATTCAGTGAAGGCACGTTGCTTAGTACTTCCAATGGATATAGCATATGATGCAAACGCCTATATGGGAGTTGATCAAAAACCCTAGAAGCAGCCAATATGGGAGAAAAGGTGGGATCTGTCAAAAACTTGCAGCAAAAGGAGGAGAAAGATCCAAATCGGAAGATAAAATGGTAGCAACGGCACCATCCGAAGTCAAAGGAAATGATTAATCATGATGAAAAAGGCAAAAGGAAGAGCATAAATACTTGGAAGGCGAGAAAATAGCAGAAGTAGGCAACAAGATGACTTTAAGGCAGTGTTTGGCTGCAACTTTTTAAATAAGATTTATCAAATCCAATAAATGATTCTGCTCGAGAACGACGATAGAATAAATCTGTCTCGTAGCTGGATTTACTGTCTTGATTATTGTCATGTGGGAGCAAGTTCAATCATTACCACTAGTAATAGTGGGATGAAAGTCTTGATGAAAATATTATATTAAGGCATATTTACATACATACCACCCGATTACTATCTATTCACATATCAAACACCTAAACTTCAATTTTAAGGTACAAACCACCCCCGCTTAATAAAATTAAACTATGAATGCTTCTATGTTAATGATTAAGATATAGTAGATAATCATGAAAAGAAATGTTTTGTGATAATCTAGGCAGATATGTTCTCTACCCACATGATCCTATTTGCTAAAATAGAGGATCAAAGACAATGTATCTCATTGGGTTGCCCACCTTTGCCACGTCTCCTGCTTGCCTAAGAGGATTAAAATATGATGTGACAACTTAATCATGAAAAATATGGTAAATTGAAATAAATTGCTTATATGAAATTGAATATTTTACGATGAGCATACCTGCAATACTAGAGATGCATCTATGGGAGTATAAGGATGAGCTCTGAATAAAAAAACACCATCTCCTTCCATCTTCCGTTCAACTAACTCAGGAAACGTTGCTTCTAACCAAGTAATGGCCAAACCTGAGTTTCTGGAAACTCTTGGATTGGACGAACCCAACCCAAAAACATGAGCATCTTTATAGATCTCCTTGACATGCATCCAACTACAAAAACTGTAACAAAAAAATAAAAAAAAACAATGAAAACTTGTATAATTGCCTAGTATTATGCCTGAGCTTAAGAAACTTAAATCAATGCTGCTTCCATTCTTTTATCAATTTATCATTCTATCAATTCCATTATTTTTCTGTCAAATTAGAGTTCAGGTAAGGCAACTAGCAGGCATACTCACATGCAAATAATCTTAAGAGGAAAAGGTCAATCAAAAGTCAAACCAGAAATCTCAATAAAGAGAAATTGAAGAAGCAGAAGTGATTGAAAATAATATAACTACCTTCCAAATGGAACAACAGGGCAAAGAATGTACAGGGAACCATTACTGTACAGAATGAATACCTGCAAAAAGAAATGAAGTTCTAATTTATCCAGATTCCAATTAGAGAAGGCACTCACCTCCCGCCTCAACTTTCAATTGCATAAAAGAATAAACTAGCATGCCATATTACTAAACCCTAAAAGGCTACGGCAACACATTATCAAATTTTCCATTGCAGGATCTGAAACAATTTTTTTGAATATATCTGTACAATATGAGAACTGGAAACAGCAGTGTTGAAAAGTAGAGCAATATTTTATTCTAAAAATAACAATTTCCTTAAAGCCGGTACCAGTCAGTCATTTAAGTGTTTTGGCAATTGGAAAAAATCTTCCTTTGTGGAATTCTTCTTTGGGAAAAAGCCATAAATAAAAGCCAAAGTCAAGTATGCATGCCATTAAAACATAAGAGCTATAAAATTTACTGCATTTCCGATTACAGCATTCAAGCCAGTTCCGATGCCTGTTAGATTTGTTGAAGATTTTGACAAGCATCAAAATCTTATTTTTTGTGAGAACAAAATAAAATAAAAATCACGGAAGGGGGTGAACCAGCTATCATGGAATAACACTTCCAAAGCCGAGAAATGATGTGATTTAACTATTCATGATTTTATATTTTATTATTAGAGAGAAAATAAAGCTCATCCAAACAAAGCAGAAAAGCAATTTCTCTTATCAAAAAAATTCTTTGCACACAAGCTGTAAGAACTACAATTTAATGAGAAAGTGGACTGAGAATGAGTGGCCACTAAGGTACTTTAGGGCATAAAGATTAAAATTTGAAGCTGCCATTATTTGCTAAGCTTAAGCTCAAATGTACAACTGTGATGATCACTCATTAATTGCAGAAAATAAATTAAATCCCATCTCTTTTCAAGATGAGGGGACACTCATATGAATCTGTCATATCATCATATAATAAGGCATATAAATAAATAAAATTTAGTGTGTTCCAATTTATGATTATGAAAAAAACGGTTAGAGGTTGGAGCACAATAATATTTTGGAAATGAACTAGCCCAAGCCACTCTCACCAGAGCATCCCAAATGAATCTTAATTTAGATGAACTTACTCTTAAGTATTTATTACTTCAGAATTCTTTATATTATCACATATATGTTGAGAAAGAAATTACTACTGAAACTTATTTATCTTTAAGAATGACAATACAAGATAAGATACATCAGTGCCATTTGAGATAAAAAGAACAGTGATGTTACCAACTCATTCAAGAATCAAAGCAAAATGGAGAAGACAATTTGAGCAGAGGAAATTTAAGCAGCATACTTAAGCATGTAATAAGTACTACTGCATTAATAAAATGAATGTACTCACCGAAAATCTTTCCCACAAATGCTGACCTCCAAATGAAAATGCAACAGGGCAGAATGAAACGGTAGTTTGTTCCCGTCCAAGTTCAGGCTGAATATAAAATTCCTGCTCAGCTCGTTCCAAGTCAGATGACAAGTCAAACAGCCTGCAAATATAGTTTGATAAGATAACAAGACCACATTTCTGTTAAGCCTCTTGCTTGTCAGACTTTTCATCATCAAATTTAACACCTATTATTTTTTAGGCTTAAAGTGGAAAATTAAAGTCCTAAATTCAACAAAAAATAAGAAAAAAAAAAGTTTTCTTTTTTCATTTATAATTTTGTTAATCATTAACAGTAATCCAACACTCATGCATTGGAATTATGAATCAAAAAAATGTATTTTTAGAGCACTTTTATGAAATAACTACACAGCATTAAAAAACAGTTTTTATAGGATGACAACAAAATTAAGGTAAAAAAATATCTACCAGGAAAACATATGACAAAAACACACCACATGCCACTGGACGTGTGAGAAAATCACAAACCATCATTAAAGGTTCAGAAGCCTCCAGGGCATTCATTGAATGCTTGGAAAATTGAATTAGGATAACGCAAGTAAACTATTATTATGGTTGACATTTAGTGAAGCTGGGAGTTGATTGCTTTTCTTACTTATACATGGTAGAAATGAGAGTCCAATTAATGTGTATTAGAATAAAGGTATTTGGACCCTCATTTCAAACACAAATCTTGGATATTTTTAGCAATCAAGGTGGACCACATAGTTTGAAAAAAGTAACCAAGAAGTGGATGTAAAATAGAGAATTTTTGCTTAGGTTATTCACAAAAGCAAATAGTTTGAATTAAATGTTAACAGCACGGATATAACTGCAATATTCCTCAAAAAAACTGGTGCCCATGCACGTCCATTGGAAAAGCGAGTCTGAAAAACCCCTAAGTAATAATGTGCAAGCTCTTCCTAGGTTTAGTGCATGAGCTTGGTGAATCTATTTCCCTTTAGTTGGCATATGAGTTTGTCTTGATCTTGGCAAGTTGTATGCTTTAATGGCAAGCCCCCACAGGAATCCAGCTAGCAAATTTTTCATGAACCCAACCTAATGAGTTCATCCTGAGCCAAGCTGACAAGCCCTTCTCCAATCTCGACTAGCGAATTCATTTGCCCATCTTATAGGGGGGTAAGTTCACTGTTATTTTTTAAAAAACAAGTGCAAAAAGAATAAGGAATAATAGAAAATATAATCTATAATGCAAAATAATAGAGTACAAGTTTCGCCTCTATTGATGAGCTCTACACTTTCTCGTTTTGAGTTCATTGTGATCGTACTTAGCAACAGACAATTAATACAATAATTGGCAAAATAAGTATTAGAATTTAATAAAAAAGTTAATAGAGAATTTTGGCTATTCATTTGATTAATTCATTATTTTGTCCACGCTTGATCCTACTTCCTATAAAAGCGTCTCACATTTCTACGGTAAGACATTAGTACAAATTTTTAGAAGGTGCTCTTGGGATGGTTGTATAGATATAAAATGATATTGACATGCTATTGATATTATAAGATTCATTGAATAACATGTTAAATGTTTATATTAATTTTTTTAAAAACTTAACTGACATGTATTTTTTTTTCTTTCCCCTTGTAATATTATAGTTTAAACGTATGAGTATTCATTGGCTTGATTAGTTTGTTGTTATTTTTAAACTAACTTTTCATGTTGATTTATTGATTAAAAGATGAACGACAGCAGGAAAAATGTTTATTGATGATGCAGAAAACCAATAACCAAATAAATATAATTATATTGTTTTAATTTAAATTGATTTGTGGCTCTTTCATTTGATAAATAGTAAATGAATATAAAAAATTTAATTCCCGTCATCCTACCGTCTATTCCCGTATTGATTAATTCCAAACCCCGGGTAGGGGTCGTGATATCACCAATTTCCAACTCTCTCATTTTCTTAATGCAATTATTGTCATATATTAATATAATCTAATATTAATATTTGTATAAGCATTAAATCTAAATTAATTAATTCAAAACTTCATCTTCATTTAACTTATAGTTTTACTTCATGGTCATCCACTCTTCTCAATCCAATCCAAAAAACTTCTTTCTACTGCGCTTTGCGACTATAATCAACAATATCTCATATTAATGGTTAACTAAAGTTCAATTATATAGACTGAATTCTAAAACAATAAAATAAAAATAAATCCTAACTCTTTAAATATGCTCGACTTAGTTCTTCCCTTCGCACAAGCACACAATGCTTCTTTCTCATTCTCTTCTTCTTCTCGGGGTTGTGATATCACCAATTTCCAACTCTCTCATTTTCTTAATGCAATTATTGTCATATATTAATATAATCTAATATTAATATTTGTATAAGCATTAAATCTAAATTAATTAATTCAAAACTTCATCTTCATTTAACTTATAGTTTTACTTCATGGTCATCCACTCTTCTCAATCCAATCCAAAAAACTTCTTTCTACTGCGCTTTGCGACTATAATCAACAATATCTCATATTAATGGTTAACTAAAATTCAATTATATAGACTGAATTCTAAAACAATAAAATAAAAATAAATCCTAACTCTTTAAATATGCTCGGCTTAGTTCTTCCCTTCGCACAAGCACGCAATGCTTCTTTCTCATTCTCTTCTTCTTCTCTCGTGAATGAGCACTACTTAAGAAGCGTCATCTGCCTATCATGTTGTGCCCTCATCACGTCACGGTCACTGCTCCAGCATGTGCATAGTTAGCATTGATCCCTTCTTCTCACTTGCTCGCCACTCTATCTTTCACTCTCACTATATATCGTCCCTTGTGGCTTGAAATGAGACAACGTATTTTTCTCCCCTTATCGAAGCCATCAACATAGTTTCTATTCGAACCAACATATCTAGTTTTTCATTTTTTCTTTTAAATACAGTTATTGCAATATGTGTATCATTAAAGCGCAACAATTTAATTGTCTCAAAAAAATAATTAAATAAATAGATCAGACTAAAAAAGAACTGTAACTAACCAACATTATAAAGGGCAAAAAATGTTCGCAGATAACAAAATGAGCTTAAATAAGTATAATATTGACTAGTTTGAAGGTAGTTCAGTCCACAAAATAAAATCAACAACACGGGTCAACAAGCTCAAAAGTACCTCAACACTGAATCTGAAGACAGAACACCTAAATGGTTACTGCTGTGAGGGTGCCATGTCGCTTGAAGTATTCTTAAGCCATTGTTATAGCTAGAAAAGAGTCTCGAACCAAGTAATACTGTCCTGAAATTTTATAGCATTTGTCAGCTCCATAAAACACTCAAACAGATAAAGCTAAAAAAAACTCCATTAGCCTTATAATACATGACATCTGCTCCAAACATACTTATATTATGACAGGAAGTCTTCACAATAGTTGAAAGCTACATAAAATATAGAAACTGAATAACGAACAAAAGAATAATGACAGCAATTCACTTTAATGTTTTAGATCCATTTAACCGGCATTATCCAACTGATTCGATGAAGATCGGTCTATGCATATGTGTTAGAAGTGTAATTATATGAGCAATAAATAACAATAAATCAAATGACATCGGGAACAAGCCAGTTATGACCCCACATTTTAACCAAGTAAACCCAAGTCCAACTAAAGCAAATCTTCCTAGCAATTACAACTGCATAAAGATGAGCAGATAAAATCAACAATACTGGTATACGAATGATAATTTATGTGCCCTTATTCAATAGAAAGTGAATAGTCAGAAAAATGAAAAACTGGAAATCCAGTGCAAGAATTAATCAACTCAACAAATAAGATCCCCTACAATGAAATAATAGAAGCACAAAAACTAGTTAGGAGAGGCAGATGAGCCAATATTTACAGAATTTTAGGAACAACATGAAATAATCCATATAAACCCTGGAAACAAAACAAGGATCCATACGAGCAACATAGAGGCTTAGCAAGCCAACCAAGAGACGTCCTTTTTCTAAGCAGAAAAACGGTTCTTAAGTAGAATGAAACGCTAACTAATTCCGAATATTCAAACAGCAAAAAAAGAGGTCAAATAACACTATATAGCAAAATTAAATATTTATTCTACCTACAGTTTGGTATTGATCTTTATTCACTTGAAACAAGTGTTCAACATAATAGTAGATTATGCTTAAAACATACAATGAAGTTTTCCCTACTATACCTGCAAGAAATTTTGCCATCAATTGTATTAGTCCTCTCGTGCAGATGCATGACACTCAGTCCTTCAGAACCAATAAGAAGCAATGTTGAGCCATCATTGTTAAGAGATATTTGCTGGACTGTAGGTTGAATATCAATATCCATCAAGAGTACCTGAGGCATTACGTAGGGGTGTAACATATAGTATTCTCTAAGATGAGGTCAGAATATTTACATAGTCAAAATCCCTAAGATTTGCA
Organism: Phalaenopsis hybrid cultivar; assembly: GCA_002079205.1. Taxonomy (NCBI): domain Eukaryota; kingdom Viridiplantae; phylum Streptophyta; class Magnoliopsida; order Asparagales; family Orchidaceae; genus Phalaenopsis; species Phalaenopsis hybrid cultivar. The sequence continues at coordinate 224,225 of JXCR01138052.1, forward strand.
TAGCTAGAATCAGAAAATCAATCATTGGTTAAAGCCCAACAAAATTATGATCATTTAGCTTTCAAGCACACTGAAATCGTATATGTACAATATCCAGTAAATTTTCTCATGCAATGATAGCATGCAACACTAGCGGTAAATAACCAGATAATGCACAAAAGAAGCACTCGTTCATAACCATCAAACCTACAATAAAACCAAGGCTTTGTTTTGGTCCAACATGTTGATGTTTTACTTTAGTTATATTATAAGAAATAAAATTAATTTGTTCTCACAGAATTACAAGTTGCTCCATAAGGAAATTCATATGTACATGAAAACAAAGAGAATGCGCACCTGAATAAGGGAAAACAAAAATATCAAAAATATCCTCCATAAGTGTAGATCATAACCTTCACTTCCAACAGACTTTCAGATGACTTACTTCGAGCCCAATCAGCTTATCCATTATAAGAAATTCAATAAGCTCATTAAGGATTGATGTTCCAATTTCATTATTAAATATTTCCCGATTACACATAATTCAAGTATCAAAATTATATATTAGATACATGGTTCAAAGAAACAATATGAAAAAATGCAAATCACTCTCGATGTTTGTTATGTTTGTTCCTCGTTTGCAGAATCTGAAAATAATTAATCCAAATGAAGAATTTAAATACAACTTTGCATGTCATATATTTTCAATGGTATGCACATAAAATTTAAATAGTTTGAAATCAAAATTATAAATTTGAAAGATAAGCGTGAGATCAAGATCTTGAACTAACCCAACCATTATTCAGTCCAAAGACTTGTCGCAGCCCTATCCAACTCGCAAACCTCGACGGCTCTCGTCATCCTGATAAGATGAAACCCCTTCATTGGTTCAGCAAATCACGCAAGTGGCTCGAGACCACCTTCGCCCATCCAAATCATGGGTAAATTCCTCAATTCTTTCATCAAGCAGCATTGGGTTTTGATTTAAAAGTCAAGACATCGCACACACTCTTTCCATTCTTTCTCCAAGCTGCAAATAATGACTCTCTCCTCTTTGTTCTTGTCTCGCGCAGAAGCCATTCCCTTCACCGATGATGAGCTACAAGCCCTGCTCATCTTATTTCTTCTTCCCTTGAAGCAGCCAATCAAAAGCCCTTGCCCTCTTTTTTTCTTCAGCAATGAACCCTCATCCTCTTCCTCTCTTTTCGTACTTCTAATCTCCTTCCTTACCACCTAATTCAATAATTATGGGTTATAATTGCCTATAATTAAATATTAGCAATTGATTGAAACTTTGTATGTTTTAGTTGACTTAATACCCGTCTGATGCTAGTAATTGGATTCAAGAGTTGCAACTCAAGATTAGTAACTTTTATTAATTTGACAGTAAGCCAGCTCTTTTTTTTTCCGGGGTATTATCTTTGATGTTTTAAGAAGTTACGAGATATTTGTAAGTTGACAGTTATGTCTATTATTTAGTTAGTTGTTATGTTCATAGATCACTTTAAATGTCAATAATGAAATAGTAAGTTGCATAGATATGTTTGCCTTCATTGATTACTACTTAATTTCTTGTACATTAAATTGATTCATGCAGCAGCTCTAATTTTTCATGCACATTATCCCCTTTGAATATGATAAATTTTACTCCTATAACTTATGTTTTGATAATTGATATACAAATAGCACTAGTGATATTGTTTATAAAACACCTAATAAATTCATTATCATAAAATAAAACATTATATGCATATGTAACGGTGAGTAGGTTGATAAAACCCTTTTGAATATTAGTTAGTTAGGCTAGCAGGCTCAGAAAGTGATGGTCCTAATATAAATAATTAGATTTTTATTGGTTGAGCAAGGGACCCGGGAGATATCTGGCATCCATAAGTTGCTTCATCGTGGGCATCGAGAGGATTTTCTGGGCGGTCAATCCCATCATCCTCGATCAAGAGTTGATTACTCTTGACTGGCGCCTGGGCAGTCATCTTTGGCGTCGTGGTAGGGTTTTCTCCAAAGTTTGTCAGAGGTAGTTGTCACCCAAGACTATCAGAACCGAGTCAGTGCACAATAAATAATGTAAAAAAGGGGCCCAAAAAAATCAAAATTTAACTAGTAAGATCGTGATTCCTCATACTAAGGAGTCAATCTAACTCAGATGATGTAAGTAACACGATGCTCTCATCAAGCAATGGCGGAACATTAACAATTTCTTGGGCCTCGGGCAGCGACAAAGTAATAACAACCTCTTTGGTGGCCCATTCGGTCAACAGGTCTTGTGTCGCAATAAAAGGTTGAGTCGATGGATCAATAGTCGGGTCGGCCGCCTGAGCATTCCTCCAGATTGTCGAGTAACAAATCAGACGGTATGTGATTCATCAGCAAGACTGCTTTTCTCTTCTTAACGATGGTTTTCTTATTTCTTTCACCTTCCGGACAACATCGTTGATTCGGTCTCCTGAAAGCAGCACAGAGCAAATCTTTATTGGGTATATCGCCCTACGGATTTGAATGTTCTCTATTACAATGCTTAAAGGGTGACTGATTCAAACAAGAAGGGATGCAAAGTGAATATGGAATGTGAAGAGTTTCATCACGACTTATTTATAAGAATCAAAGGCGCATAAATCAAGAGAGTTTAATTATTGAATCACTGATTAATAATAAATGTGACATACTTTTTGCATTAGAATCTCTTATTCTTATCGCAAAGTCATTTCAATAAGTAATGAAATCGAAAAAATAAAACATTACATCTAAAAAGTATCAACATTGATCATGAGGACGGCTGACGGTCCATAGGAGAAATGTATGAGGAGGGAGGGCTCACTGACAGAGAATGTGTGGCCCACTTATCTGACCAAGTGATTTGACCGAGTGCAGTTATCCGAGTCAAAGCCAACCGAGCCACAAGAGAGATAAAAATACCAAATCATCTGAATCAGAACCTTTCGATCAAAAATGAGAAAAAGAGACATCTGAGTCAACCACTACAAAGAATCTGACTTGAGAGAAGACATGGTCCCTCAGTATCTTCAATCATGTCGAGGACGTCCAGAAGTCTCTCATCTATTATTTAGGGGTTTGACAGTCATACTGGATTAGCCGACTAGCAACGCAGACCAAGCCCAACCGACCGAACTGGTCTTGTCGACTAGAAGCCAATTAAGCTCATCCAACCTAGCCAGAGAGCAGTCCAGTGGTAGGCTCATATATGCAAATACCAAGAATATCTTGTACAACCTCCTTTAAAGCGGGGGGCAAAGATGTAACATTGTGACACTATACCCTAGAAGATCATTTTATGAATAAGACACAATTAATACGACGTTTTAATGCTCACTCCTTTCATTATCTATCTCTCCTAACGATATATTCCTTTAGTGTGATTCGCAGACAAATCAGGATTCAAAACATATCACTATATTTGTACCATATAATGTGTAGCATGGCATTTAAAATGTGTAATAGTATGTTATTGTTATTGAATTGTCATGAAACACATTATAGTAAATCAAGTCCATTCTATTTTTGTAGTACTGATAAAATTATAATTGTTATTATTGTCTTATGGGCACTAATTGATGCTACATGTGTCTAAGGATTTTAATGCCTAGCTCTAATCTTTTGACTAGAACGTGTATTTAGATTTCTAAACATTTGTCCCTGAATCTATAGAAAAATATTACTCAGCAATATGATATATCTTTAAGAAAATGACACCTCCTTTAGGACATCAAGTAATGCTTACATGATTTTGGGCTATAACCAAGAATACATCTTTTTTTAATTGACATCTTTTCTAACGTGTCGAAGTGATGTTCACTTAGGCATTTTTAGGCTATAACTACATGATGCCATCTCTCGTCTGAATAAGTAAGTCCTAAAGAATTATTAAATTGTGTGCATGGAAGTACAAGTGTGCCTGTGTGTGTTGGATAGGTGTCTATGTGTATTGTTTTTAACATGGAAAAGCAAGTTATATATTTAATTTTGGGGGAATTTACATACATACCACATAATTGTTATGTATTTACATATCTAACACATAAACATTCATATTTGCATGTATAACACTCAAATTTTTAAAATCGCATCAAAAATACCACTATAACAATCTTTATAAAAGTGAATTACACTATTTCCTGCATAGCTTTATGACACCAAGGTGTTATAAATGTAAATATCAAACTTTGGGCGTTAGATATGTAAATAAATAAGAATTGTGTGGCATGTATGTAGATTTCCCTAGATTTTGTGAATATTTGTGCGTGTCGATTGTTTTAAGCAAGACAAGCCCAACTTCTAAAGTGCTAACAAGGCAAACCCAACATATAAATTATATCCTTTCATGACTCCACTATTGCATTCATGCTTGCAGGTATATTGAACTAGAGTATTGGGATGCCCCAAAGCTATCCTACTTTAATAGAACATATGTCATAAATAAAAAACATGAAATTTTTGAAATTTTAAATCATGTTTGCATTGTGTTATGTTCCTAAATGGCAAATATGGTCATAGGTTTTTTTATTCTTCTCAAAATAAACAATAACGAGTTGATAGACAAACAAATTAACAATCCATAATGCAGAAAATTTGCAAAACATAAGTTATAGAAGCAACACAACCACGCAGATGAACCATAACTCCATCTAACCAGTTAATAAACGACCCTTGGAATCTTTAATCCCTTCATACTTTCAATAACCAAGTCAGATGACCAGTATGGTCATACAGGATTACCAGCATATGTAAGAACTGGAACTTGTTTCCTTTCTTTTCTCCATTAATTCCACATTTAACCCACAAAATCACCTACAACTAAATCCTACCTCATTGCCTTCCTCCTTGATCGGGTTAATCATACGAATTCTTCCTTTCTCACCCTGTCACCTTTCTGAATCACACTACTTACATGTCTCCTTCGTGTGAACCGACTTCCCAATTTGGGCTTCTCCCATGCTTGCTACCAAACAACCTCACTTATTTATCAAAGTCAAAGGGTTAGGGCGTCGCCCTTGCTTGCATGCCCTCTCCTACAATAGTCCATACCTCTTGAACAAATCTATCCTCCTTCTTCCAAAGCCCTAACTACAAACTCCTTTCTTCTCTTCGCCCAGCAGCAACCGTCGAGCCCTTGCCATTGCCTCCTTTTCTTTAGTTTGTTGTTGGCACTCTTCGCTTTATGTCCCTTCCTGCTCGATCGAAGTATTGTTCCTTTCCTTCTTCTTTATTTTCAGCTCATTCATTTAAATTATTAATTGGGTTACATAGATTAAATTTTATGTATTTATGCTAATATTAAAAATAATAATAATAATAATAATAATAACTAATGTGCTATTACAACTAATGTATTTTAAGAACAGGAAGTTCAAGCTATTTGAGCCGACATTGTCAGGTGAAGCTTAAATAAATTGGAAATTTCATATTGGTCACCTCGATGTAAGTATTTGTTATTTATTAGGGGATAAACGTACACTTCGTTGTTGGGGCGTTATAATTACTACTTATATTAGATTCGAAGTTAATTACCAATTTGTCAGTTTTACACTTCCAATTTTTATAGTATACTTACAGTGAATTTTATTTCTTGTTCATAATGGCTTTTATGAGTAATTAGTCTTACCTTATTGCTGCATAAATGCATATTTTACTTGGCTTGTGTTTTCGGGCTTTTTTTCTTTTATAATGTCTTAAATCTCATTATTACAAATTCATAATTGTGTTGAACTTATTATAATTATACTGTGTTTTAATTGTGGTGCATATAATAAGCATGATATTAGAATGTTACTATATCGGCATTGAGCCATTTTAACATGGCTATCAGGACCAACGGATTCTCAGAGAAATCATTGTATTTTTATGTGATTAGTAATTACCATTCTTTATTTCAGGATGACGTAAAAAAAAGATTATATATGTAATTACCTATGCATGTATGTGTGTGTATTTTATCAACGAGTATTAAAATATTGATAATTTTTATATATATAAACACACCTGAAAACCTTGTACTATGTCATTAAAATATTTACTTAGAAGTGCATTATTTTAAGTCACTCGCATTCGTAATCATGAGCATTTGATATTATTTTTGCAAACTCGGTTATGCATACAATAAATTATCTTTTTACTCATATTGTAGTTTCAGTTCATTTGTCTTTTATGTTTAAATAAATAGTAGCTATTTATTGAATTTGATTTGTTAAACTCACTCGTTGATATTTATATATAGCAAACTTCATTCGGACAGTTGGATGATTGTCTCCATAAAAATAGACTTCTCAACTTAGATTTAGTTTTTGGTATTTTTCATTATTTGCATTAGCTATTATATTTTTTCTTTTTGAGTTTGAGTGGTTGTTTCTCTACTATCATTTCTATTATATTTCTGTCAGTTTCTTATTTTCCTTCAGTTGTATGAGTTGTTGGCGCTTATATATGACTTGACATAAAATTTATCTTTTTCTTGTTTATTTTAGTTATTACTTGTGTATAACCTTTACCTTTGAAGATACAATACAAGTTCACATCATTTTATCATGACCTAGGTTGTCAGGGTGTGTCGCCTTTTGAACAAGGGGTGTAACTCATATTGTCTAAATCTTCAAAAATTCGGAATATATTGAATATAAGGGAACTGATATAACAAAAAATTATAGGTCAAGCTCCTCTTATCTTATGCAAAATCTGGCTTTGAAACAGATATTGATTAACAATAAGAACAATTGTGGTTCATCTTTATAAAAAGGGGTTTCTAGATAAACAAATACTTTATATTTCGTTTTAAAAACTGGTCAAAGAAAAACCCTATTAGCCCAATGTGCATGTTTATGTTCGCCAAATTGCCTGATTAACGAGCAAAAAACCCAAAATTTCATAATGTTCTAAATAGAATGTCAGTGTTGAGGGTTTTCATCAGAAGAGGAGACAGATAGACCTCAGATGGGGAGGCCCCCTCGACGACCACCGAAGAGGAGGATGTGGAGCAGGAAGCGGGCTCTGGATCGCGGAAGCGCACGGCTAGGCGGTGGACGCACTGGGAGCCTGCATCCCAGAGGAAAAGGCGAGAGGAGCCGGCATCCCATGCCAGGAGATTTTGAATAACACCGGTAGAGGAAGAGATGTTTGTTGGAGNCTCGACGACCGCCGAAGAGGAGGATGTGGAGCAGGAAGCGGGCTCTGGATCGCGGAAGCGCACGGCTAAGCGGTGGACGCACTGGGAGCCTGCATCCCAGAGGAAAAGGCGAGAGGATCCGGCATCCCATGCCAGGAGATTTTGAATAACACCGGTAGAGGAAGAGATGTTTGTTGGAGCGGTAATGGCGGTGCTGCTGTTTTTGCTGAAGATAGGATGTCTTTCGAGCGGCACCCATTCGAGGGTTTTCTTTGAGGAACCCGGAGAGGGGCGTTGAGAGCTCCGGTTATCGCCGCCACTTATGCCGTTCATGTGGCCGTGAAGGATTGGGCGCGAATCCGCCATACTGAGGTTAATCTCAGGCCGCTGATGGCGGAATGGGAAGCAGCCAAAGAGTGAGAGAGCGCCGCTGCACTGTTTAGAGGCCTTTCTACCTAGTTTCCCACTTTTATACATATTTCCTCTACATTTACATGGTGTTGTAAANGAATTTTTATTCGGTAAGTGCACCGCATGAAGCCTTAAATGCGGTACCGAATAAAAATTCGCCACGTGGAATGCGATTCCACGTGGTTTTACAGCTTAAAAATAAGCTTTTTCATGTATTCCGACCCGACCCGATATTCCTTTTTGACGAAAATTTAAAGCATAAGGTCATTTCCCGGTTATAACGAGATTTAGTTTCGCACTTTAGGGTTTGGAGCTGCCGACGATGAGAACGACAACCGCNGGTTTAGAGGCCCTTGTACCTAGTTTTCCACTTTTATACATATGGCGGAATGTGCATATTTACATGGTGTTGTAAATGGGCCCAATTTGAGCTAGTTCAAGCTCTGCTCTTATTCAGCTCATTAAAAAAAATATTGTTTTTTATATTAGGCTCATTTCTTTAGTGAGTGAATCGAATGAGAGCTATTTAATAAGTCCAACACAAGTTGTTCGTGAACAACAAATTGTTTTTTTACTATCTTGTTTGAATTTATAAATTATAGTGATACATAAATATTTGAGTGTGTGTGTGTGCGGGCGTGTGCGGGTGATGGGGGTGTTAGGCGGTGTGGGGGGCGGGGTGAGGTGTGGTAGGTTGGCACATCAATCTTGAGAGTTAGAGAAAAACACCAAGTCTGATATTGTATATATTACTTTTCATTTGTAAGTATAATTTTGAGAGGATTTACATAATGGTTCGCTCTATACATCTTATGTCATAGAGCTTTAGTAGAAGAGTGTGGGATACAAGTATATGAAGAAATATTTATAACTTTGATTTATTTTAGCCATAGANGTTACTTGTCCCATTTGTAAGTATAATTTTGAGAGGATTTACATAATGGCTCACTCTACACGTCTTATGTCATAGAGCTTTAGTAGAAGAGTGTGGGATATAAGTACATGAAGAAATATTTATAACTTTGATTTATTTTAGCCATAGATTTGTTATTCATATTGAATATGGAATGGGAATCAAATCAAGAAAATGTGGTTAACCATCTTGAAAACTTATAGGGATGAGATTGACAGTTTGCTACCAAGCCAAGTCAGCATATTTATTGACCTCTAATGTAAGTCGTANCATAGATTTATCATTTAGATTGAATGTGGAATGGGAATCAAATCAAGAAAATGTTGTTAACCATCTTGAAAATTTATAGGGATGAGATTGACAGTTTGCTCCCAAGCCAAGCCAGCATATTTATTGACCTATAATGTAAGTACCTATTGTAATAGTTAAACTAATTATAACTTACATTATTGAGCCCCACATAGGTGATTTGAGAGACATATATCATCCAGATATTAATTCATGCACATTTTAGGTTGTTATTCAGTAGGTATGCATGCTCCTTATTAGTAGGTATCAAGTTGAATGGCACAAACCAAATCACATAATGAGATAGTTTAAAGCAATGCATCACATTGATTTAAAACTAATAAAACACTAATATTGAAGAGTGGGTTATTCCAATGCGAAAGAAAATGTGGATCAGTTGATTTTCAACATACACATTTCTAAGTATGAGAAAACAAACATGCACATGGCATTTAACTTGATGTAAGATGTGACAATAATGACCACTAGCTCATATGTTACTTATACCGGTAAAGGTTGTAGTCATACTTATACTTATTGCAGTCTCCAAAAGAGCTACCTAGGGTTAATGTTTGAGCACATCAAGAGAAAACGTGTCGGTAGGTGCATGAATTTTTATTTTTTTAATAGTTGAAGTTTAAATTTTCTGCGCTAATAATTTTTTTATGTAACATCAGTCATTTATAGTGTTTCATGAGGTACTGCAAGAATTGTACGGGAGAGACAAGAACGCCCTTATTCATCATGCTTAAAACAAATTTGAGGAGCGATACAGTATGTTTGTCACGGTATATACATGGATAATAGCATATAAAAAGAAGAAGCTCGAAAGAATGATAACATTATGTTGGTTGGTCTCTCTACAGTTGGGAAGCCAAGAACATCAATATATAAAGATCTTGGTTATTTTCCATACGTTGGAATTCTGCCTTCATAAATTATCATTGGCCAGAGCAATTCACCTACATACGTTGAGTGGCCATTATTTAAGTTATTCTCAAGTGATCAACTTACTTTGTAAAGATCAACACAACATATGACATCATTATATTAGCCCCTTTTGGGAAAAATATGCCACTTTATCTTTGATTCACCATTATGCTAAATAGTATTATGTTCCATCTCTTTTTCTATCATAGCACTTATAGAACAAGGCATAAGCCAATATGGTGGGCATCTCCCACGAAGCACAAGAGGTCATTGATGAGAATCTGAAAGGGAATTATATATGTGTGTGACTGTTATGAGCCATAGATTACCACACTCCAAGTTCTAACACTATTTCATGGAATCTTAGGCTTATGAATTATATTTCTTTTATTTTCTAACTTTTGTAAACTATAGGTTATATACAAAATTGCATGTAAAGTATTACTTTATATATTAATATCTACTAGGCTTTTCAAAAATGGAAAACTAATCTACTGAGAAATTTTGAATGTTAAAGATGCAACATATCATAATCAAAGCCAAAATATATTAATCAGTTAAACATAAGGTCAATTTGCTAGAAGGTAATCATTAAAAGCGCTCACATAAAAAATGCAATCACATTGAATGATGAATCTAGAAGGTATAACGTTATAGCTTATAATAATGCATCAACTACATTCTCACAAACATAAATAGGGACATTTAAAAAAATCTCATACAGTTCTAAATCCAAAACCATATTATAAATCTTTAAGAAGCATCTCTTAGCGATGCGATAAATGTTAAATTTTTTATACATCCTTGAGCTTATGTATTCATTCTTTTATTGGTTCTGTGTGATAGCACAAAATATTTTGCAATATAAGTTTAAATCCTTCTATAGATATTGTTTTTCCTCTCCAACGAACTTCTTATGATCATGCATGATATATATATATATATATATATAAGAAACAAATACATATCCTATGCAAATTTATCCTCAATTTTTTTATTATTGATATGAAATACAATTGCAATCTAATTCTATTTGATCCATGATGTATAACAATTAAATGCATGATGTGCTTCCAATATCATGAAATATCAAGAATTCTATATAAACCAACAAAAGTGATGTGTAATCTTAGCAAACCTCTTAAAGACTAACATCCAATCAGCTCTAATAATAATATAACCATCNCTAATATCATGAAATATCAAGAATTCTATATAAACCAACAAAGTGATGTGTAATCTTAGCAAACCTCTTAAAGACTAACATCCAATCAGCTCTAATAATAATATAACCATCAAGATCATTATATTATGATCCTTCAACTCCAATTAATTGATATCTTGATATTAAAGTTTTATGTTAACATTGTTGATCCATTGACCTCTCTTTTTTATTGACATGCATTTTATTTTGAAAGTTCATGTCCTCAATATTAGGAACTTTATGAAAGTACATTCTTAGAAATCACCTATAATTCTTCATTTTGGAAAAAAAATTTGTTGAATCATTTTAGGATGTAGGGTCTCGTACAATTTATGAGTTCGTAAAACTAGATAAAGATCCAATTTTTGGAAGGAAGTTATGGAAGAAATAATGGATGTGGTGTTAGAGCTCATGTTTCTCACTTTATTTTTTCTTAAGATTCCCGAGTGGGTAGGAATTAGCTCTAAGAAAGAGTATCTGCTTCACAACAATGAGAGAGAGAGCGTGTGTGTGTTTGTGTGTGCCACGCGGTTTCTTAGAGAGAGAGATCCTCATATTTCATTTTCTTTCTAAATCCTTGATCACCTCAAAGCTTCATTTGACCTCCCTTTTATACATGAGAAAAAATAATTATAAATTACATTTTGTCTAGTACTTCATTTATCAATGGTGTCTTGGTGAAAAGATTGTTAGTGTCATACATAAGGATTGACACATTTAACATGTGATAATGATGTTTATTTTTCCACTGGCTCATTTGCCTCGGACTAGCTTGTCTACTTTGGTAGGTGGACTTGGTTTGACCACTTCGACAAAGTGAGCTTAACTCAACCACTTCAATAGGTGGGCTGGCCAAAGAAAAATATATTGAGATTTTCATACCTATTTTACACTGATTTTGATGATATTGCACTTTAAAGAAGAGTATTTTTTATGTTTTATTGCAGGTATGATGAATTATGGTTATTGGAGCAAAAAGATCAAAAAGGAGCAAATTTGAAGTGAAAATGACCAAAATATGAAGATTTGAACTAGGGCGCCGACGACGAGATTTTCCCGAGAGTCCATATCAAATATTTTAGAATGCCCGCCGACAATGCCCTCGAGGCCGCCAACGGCGAAAATCGGCGGTTATCTCAACAGGTGCATTGAATGTGGACGATTTTTTAAGGGATGCTTAGGCAACTCTTGGAAAAACTCTTCTACAACTTTAAGAGAAGATTTTGGCTGAAATGGGGAGAGGTTCAGAGAAGTTCAAGAGCCCCAGTAGTGTGTAGAGAGTTTAATTTAGGGTTATATTGTGAGGAATTCTTCGAGAGATTGTAAGAGTAGAGGGAAAGTAAGAGATTTCTTCCTCCTTGTCGTTTCGAAGAAGAATTCTGTGTACTGTAAAGAAAGGAAGAGATTCAGAGGAACTTCGAGGAGTTGACATAAGTGTTATTTACTTGTTGTAGTTTGTATGACTTCGCTTTTAAGGAAGGAATTAGAGATAAGTGGTATTTACTTATTGTAGTTAGTATGACTTTGTTTTTATATGTACATTCCGAGTTTTGTCGTATCTTCCCCATGAGTTCTGAGTAGTTTTCTCTGTATTTCTCCTTGTCTTGAGATTTTGTGAAATGGTGATTTGAATTGGTTAAGTCATGAAAATGTTAAAGAAGTTGTGATGATTTTTTCACTTCGATCTTAATTTAATTTCAATCTGGTCAATTGATTTGTTAAAATATGTTGAGTTTTACAACTAAAGTGAAGATTACCAATCTGGCCAATTAATTTGTTAAAATATGTTGAGTTTTACAACTAAAGTGAAGATTACACAATCTGGTCAATTGATCTGTTAAAATATGTTGAGTTTTACAACTAAAGTGAAGATTACATCTCAAGATTCATGGAGGTCAAAGCCCTTGGAAGTTGGGTGCAAATAAATAAGGAAATAAAATTATCGGGAGTAGAATTGGAGATATTTGATTTGTTAAAATATGTTGAGTTTTACAACTAAAGTGAATATTACATCCAAGATTCAGGGATAAATTTGTTAAAATATGTTGAGTTTTACAACTAAAGTGAAGATTACATCCAAGATTCAGGGAGTAATTTGTTAAAATATGTTGAGTTTTACAACTAAAGTGAAGATTACATCCAAGATTTAGGGAGGTTAAGCCCTTGGAAGTTGGGTGCAAATAAATAGGGAAATAATATTATCGGGCATAGATTTGGAAACCTTGGAAGTTGGGTGCAAATAAATAGGAAAATAATATTATCGGGCGTAGAATTGGAGATTGCATTGGAAGTTGGGTGAAAATAAATAAGGAAATAATATTATCGGGCGTAGAATTGGAGATTTTAGAGTGACAGAAGTTGGGTGCAAGTAAATAGGAAAATAAAATTATCGGGCGTAGAATTGGAGATTTTAGAGTGACATACTAAAATCCTCAATTCGGTCCTACGTGTGGGTGCTGAAGTATAGATGTTAGCCCTCAGGCGAGGGGAACGTGGGAGCTCCGAAGTGAGAGCCGGTATCCNTTAATATCATGAAATATCAAGAATTCTATATAAACCTACAAAGTGATGTGTAATCTTAGCAAACCTCTTAAAGACTAACATCTAATTAGCTCTAATAATAGTATAAGCATCAAGATCATTATATTATGATCCTTCAACTCCAATTAATTGATATCTTGATATTAAAGTTTTATGTTAACATTGTTGATCCATTGACCTCTTTTTTTTATTCACATGCATTTTATTTTGAAAGTTTACGTCCTCAATATTAGGAACTTTATGAAACTACATTCTTAGAAATCGCATATAATTCTTCATTTTGGAAAAAAAATTGTTGAATCATTTTAGGATTTAGGGTCTCGTACAATTTATGAGTTCGTAAAACTAGATAAAGATCAAATTTTTAGAAGGAAGTTATGGAAGCCCGTAAAGCCTGTTGAACATTATATTGTGTCATAGAAGACGACTCATTTTAGTATATAGTGATATTTGAGTATAAAACTAAATTTCAATAATCATTTCTTCAAATAGCATACTAAATCAAATAATTATATCTCCAAAATAAATGAAAAAAATGTGGCTTCAAAAATAGTGTGCTTTAGAAGGTCTGTGATAGTAGAATGATTATTTAGCATTTTGTCACTGCACAAAAATTCAGCACACACTCATGTAAAAGAGAGGTAAGCAGGAAGAGGCAACTCAATTTTTATGTGAAAAATCTTGGAAATGACAAAAAATCACGGGGTCTGGTCTAGTTGAAATAATCTATTATGTAATGGTGATACACATACTCACTTTTCTATTTAGGGAAAAGGAATTATAATGTTGGTGTAAAATTATATTTCAACAACAATAGCAGTAATGGGCCGCGAAGATCGTAGTTGATTGCTATGGAGGCAGAGTCTGTCATGATTGTTGTAGATTGTGGTTGTAACATCAGCATGTCATAGAGCTCGTAGTTGAAAGGCATGGTAGTAGTTGGTCATGTGGGTCGTAGAGAGTTGCTTCAAAAGTGTTGGTTGACCACAAAACCCATAGTATTGAGTTGTAAAAGTTGTGGTAATGCATGTGGGCCACATATTCTGGAGTTAGGAGTTGCTTGTAGCATCCATGGGCCACGAAAGTTGATATTGTGAGTAGCATGAGTTGTGAACTGTGTAGGTCATAGTTGGTCACATATGTCATAATAGGGAGATGTAATAACATATGTAAGTTGTGAAGGATAAAGTTGGGAGGCGCAAGAGCTAAGACATTGTTTGTAGGCCATAGAGGTTGGAGTTAGAAGTTACATGAGCAATGGAACATGTAAGTCATATTTGGTCATGTATGCCATGCTAAGAGCTGTGATAATGTTTGTAGACCACATAAATTAGAGTTGGAAGCTGCATGAGCTGTGATAGCCTTCATAGGCCGTAGAAGTTGGAGTTAAGAGTCGTCGAGCTGTGATGACATTCACAGTTAATAGAGGACGGAGCTGAAAGCTGCGTGAGCTGTCATAATGTTTGTAGGCTATAAAGGCCGGAGTTGGGAGTTGTCTAAGTTGTGATAACATCTGTAGGTTGCGGAGATCAAAATTTAGAGTTGCACGAGCTGTGGACCGCATAGGTCGTATTTGGTGATGTAGGTTGTATTGGTGAGCTGCAAGAAGAGATCCTCAAGAGTTTGGAGAATGTCATTGTATTGTGAGTACAACAATTGTAAGAAGTTACAGGGCGTGTCATTGCTTTGCAAAATATGCTGGGATTTTGTGATGCATGTTGTGATTTAAAGAAGGGGCTTCATTACAACAGGTAGGGGCAGGGGTCGACTAGCGAGCGGTGGTCGATGATGGGCGACAGCTATATGAGTGGGTGGCATTCGTTGTGCCTATAGTGTGGAGCACTGGACCTCAACTTCTCCTCTTTCAAGCTTTCATTTTCCTTTAGTTCTAGTTCTAAGTTTCTTCTCAAGAGAGGGGTAGGCTCTATTTGTAGAGTCTAGAAGAGACTTTTATGCAAATAAGGAATGAATTAGAACCACTCCATCAGATAGCCCAGAGTGATTCCCTTGATCGAAATTGTGAGTGTAAATGAGCCAAGCTGACTCATGAGTCAGATTGAGCTCGGCTAGATAACTTCCTCATGAACTGAGCTTGATGAGCTAACAAGCCAAGCTTAAGCTAGCCCTCACTCGATTCGTTAGCTTGTGATCTGACTCGTTTAAAAACATAGTAGTATTAAATATACACAAAATATATTAATTTTAAAAATAATGTCTTTAAAGAATTAAAATTATTCAAAAAACAATATTATTTATTTATTTAAGTGATTTTTTTCCTCTCCTAATTACTTATTCTATTTGTCATTTTATCAAAATACTACCGAAAATTAATATTATTTTCTTTCTTTTATAATAAATAAGCTCATTGGTGAGCCAGCTCAAATTCGTAGACTTAAGCTCAAGCTCGAGCTCCAACTCGATAAAATTAATCAAGATAAGGCTCAAGTCGAGGGTTTCTTGAGCTCAACTCGACTCAACTCGTTTACACCCCTAAGCAGACAACGTATTTTGGACATATGAGAGTCTTAATGATGTCAGAATTAAATGATAGTGAGACACTTGATTGACTATAAGCTTATCAAATTTATAATCCATTTAAGCTTTAAATTAGACATTGAAAGCTTCCAAATATGGCATAAGAGTTTGATCTGGGCTTGGTTTGACTTGAATGAGACAAATTTTAATGTTACTGAGCCTATCTCGTTAAGTCGGCCAGTTTAACTGTAATTTTGCTGAAATTTGTGCTTTGGATGAATTTTAATGTGAATTTGAATAATTTTTTTTAAAAAAATTTATCTCAAGATTCATGTCATATCTCGAGATTCATACCAATTGATGGAAATATCTGTATTATCCCTTCAAGAGAGGAGTGAATGAGTCATCGGTATCACATTTTTTGTTGATTGTCATATTGTTTATTATGAAGGTGATATACTAAAGATTAGTATGTGTTGAAGACAAACAAACTAGGAATTATAATATAACACATATATTAGGAGTGGGATGTTAAGACCATCCATCATTGCAATTTTATAACTAGGTTAAACTAATTTTTAATGGATACAATTGACTTGACAAGAAATTAGCATTTAATGACTCCTATTTCATCCCACTGATTAAGGTTATTAATAACCTTTAAGAAAGTTAAACTACACATAAACCATTTAATTTGATACTATAACAAATGATTACAACTTTGACAATTTTTTTTTATTTTTTGGAGGTCAGTGAGCTTCGAACATGTGACATTTCAACACGAGAGGAAATGCCTAATCATCAAACCAACCTCTCATTCGCCCGGATGCAAGCTACGTCCAGACAATGACTGCGATCCACCAGAGGTGTTTTTTATTCTTCTTTGCTTCTTCCGATGGATCTCAGGCGCTGTCCAGATGAAGTTATATCTTTGATTAACATTTCAAAGTGAGAGTTACTTGAAAATTAATAAAAAAAAATTATACTTTTTAAGTCATATCTGAATTTAATTAGTTGTAACAAATTATTCGGTTATTAGACAATTCCCTTCATCCACATAAGTTTTGTATACATATATGTTAAGTATGACTCATATATCATATGAGGGACAGATGTTGGAGTGGAACGGAGCTAGCTAATGTAGTGGAGAGGAAGAATTTATACAATCAGAGGCGTTTTGTTATTTGGGTTGGGGATGTGGGGGCAACACCCCCGCGGTAAGGTACATGGGTAAATTTATAATTACATATTGTACTTCAAACTTTACTCCAGGGCTATGTGTGTGTGTGTGTGTGTGTGTGTGTGTGTGTGTGTGTGTGTGTGTGCTTGTTTGTAACCCAAGGTAGAATTCTGAATTCTGTACTCTTTCTAAATTAAAAGAAAAGTCGTCACTCTGTTCCCAAGGATGTAGGTATCTTTGTCGAACTTCATTAAATCTCTTTGTGTTTTCTATATTTAATTGATTCTTGTTTTTCTTCGCCATAATTTCTCAACAAGTAATATCAGAGAGAGGTTCTAGGTCATAGAAGAATTTTTCGGCGCAAGAAAAACATGGAAGAGAAGATCGACACAGAGAAGAAGATTCGGCGATTTTGCGCGAATTTTGCTAGGGCTTCGATTGGCAAGGTTTTCAGCGGTTCGGCGCAGGGAGAGCAGGCAAATCATGAGATTTGGGAATCGAGTGTTTGGTGAGGCCTTCTTCTGCGACCAGTAGATTTCGTGAGACCAAGCGAAAAGGCAGCACCTCAGAGGGCTTACGAGTTCGGCGACACAAGGTTCAGCTAAGGAGATTCGTGGAGGTTTGCGACCAGGCAAGAAGATTCAGCGAAGGAGATTCACGGAGGTTCGCGGCCTGGCAAGAGGATTCGTGATGCAGTTTCTCATATTCACGCGAGGAGTTTTGCAAATTCACGCAGAAGTTCTGCAGAGGTCGCTAGCTGTTCCCGTAACCAAGTGAAGAATCGAGTGAGCAGTGTTGTACAATTTTGCGACGCAAAGGAGAGGCATTTTGGATAAGGATTAGGGAACGAGTTCTACAGAAAGAATGGCAATTTCTGGTACAAAATTTGAGGTGGTGAAATTTGATGGAACCGAGAACTTCAGATTGTGACAAACAAGAGTGAAAGATTTGTTGGTGTAGCAAAAGAACTTGATAGCTTTACGGGCAACGAAACCAAACGACATGAAGGATGAAGATTGGGAAGAATTGCAATAACGAGCGGCATCAACCATACAGTTGTCTGACATATGAGGTTATGTATCACGTAATGAATTTAAAATCTCCAAGAGAAGTATGGAAGAAATTGGAAACTCAGTTTATGTTCAAATCTCTGACGAATAAATTGTATCTGAAGCAAAAGTTGTATGGGCTGAAGATGCAAGATGACTTTGATCTAGCGTAAAATGTGAATGACTTCAATCAAATAATCATAGATTTATCATGGCTTGATGTGGGTATTGAGGATGAAGACCGAACAATGGTTCTGTTGTGTTCATTGACTACCTCTTATGAACACCTAGTGACTACTCTTACGTATGAGAAAGAAGCAATCAAAGTTGATGTGATTACTGCAGCATTGTTGACTCACAACTAGCAGAAGCGGAATGTAGGGGAAAACTCTCATGATGATAATTTGTCAAGGGTAATCAGGATTGTGGAAGGAAGAAATAGAAGAAAAGCTCTGGAAGGCGAAATTTCATATCAAAGTCTAAAAGCAAAAAGATGATTCATTGTTTTAAGTGCAAGGATCCGAGTCATATGAAGAGAGATTGTTCAAAGCTTAAGAAGTAGACTGAGGAGAAAAGTGATTCATCATCAAAGTCTGTAAATGTGGTGCAGAGTGACAATTCAGATTGCAGTGATGATGATATGCTTTAGTTTCATCAACTTAGTTCATGGATGCATTGATTCTTGATTCACAATGCTTTTATCACATAACACCTAACAAGGAGTGGCTTACTTCATATAGGTTAACTAATTTTGATTTAGTCTATTTAGGTGATGATAAATGCTGCAATATTATTGTTACTAGTGTATTCGGAATTAAGATGTATGATAACACAATTAGATTATTATGCGATGTCAGACATATTCCAGATTTGAAAAAGAATTTGATTTCCTTAGGCACTCTACATAGAAATGATTTTATCCCTAAGATAGATGAAGATAGAGAAACCATCAGAATTATTAAGGGTGTATTGACTGTGATGAAAGTAAACTTAACTGCAGGGAATATCTACAAACTGTTGGGAAGTACAGTTGTAGGTGGAGTTCATTCTATTGACTCAGATGATGATAATAAAAGCAATGACATATGCGTCTGGGTATCTTAGTGAACGTGTGATAGCAAAATTGCATAAAGAAATATCTTGCATAGTGTTTAAAGTTGCAAGCTCGATTTTTGTAAGTTTTGTGTTCTTGGAAAACAAACTAGGGTCAGTTTCATGACTAGAAAGCACAAAATTGAAGGGATTCTTGATAATGTGCATTTTGATGTATGGGGTCAAACCAGGAAATCATCATTAGGAGAATCTTTATATTATGTTACATTTATTGATGATTTCTCCAGGAAATTTTGGGTATATTTTTTAACAGAAATTTGAAGTCATCTCAAAATTGAAGTGTGGAAAGCTAAGATGGAGAACCAAACTGGCAAAAAGATCAAGTATTTGAGGTTTGATAATGACACAAAGTACACAGATTTGTAGTTTCAGAAACTTTACTAGGAGCATGAGATTTAGAGACATTTTTCAGTGTGCAAGACACCACAACATAATGGCATTGCAGAAAGGATGAACATGCCCTTAACTGAAAGGGCAAGATGCTTGAGACTGAATGTAGGGCTTTCTATAATTTTTTGGGCAGAGGCCGTGAATATGACAAGTTATCTCATCAATAGTCACATCGGGCATCATTAGGTGGCAAGGTTGCGGAAGAGGTATGGACAGTTAATCCAGTTAATTTCGATCATTTACAAATTTTTTGTTGTCCAGCTTAGGTGCATGTACTTGGAGATGAAAGATCAAAACTTGATCCAAAATCCAAGAAGTGCATCTTTCTAGGCTACAAAAAAGGTGTGAAATGATTCAAGTTTTGAGATTTGATTACAAAGAAGATGTTGATCAATAGAGATGCAATCTTTGATGAGCAGTTCATGTTGAGCAAAATCAAGACAAGGTGTAAGGGAATAGTTCCAGTTCAGATACAGTGCAGATGGATCTAGAACAACATCCAATAGCAACTGAGACAATTGAAAGTTCGGAACCAACATATGTTGATTCCAATACAAATGACTTGCAAAATACAATATAGACAGAGACACACCAATGTAAGGTCTCTTAGCATATTAGGTTATGAAGACTTGGTCTCTTATGCACTTCTCATCAGCAATGATGATCCATCTACTTTTCAAAGATTTATCACTAGTCAGGAGAAAGAGAAATGGATAGGTGTAATGATGGAGTCTTTGCAGAAAAATTGCACATTTAAGCTAGTTCAGCTTCTAGAGGGTCATTAGGTGCAAGTGGGTTTACAAGAGGAAACCAGCAGTATCATAAAAAAAAAGGGAAATGTTCTGAATTCTATAAACTTTTTTTGAATTGAAGAAAAAATCGTCGCTCTTCTTCCGAGGACGTAGGCATCTTTATCGAACCTCGTTAAATCTCCTTGTATTCTTCTGGATTTGTGTCGATTCTTGTTTTTCTTCGCCCTAATTTCTCAACAATATAATTTTTATCTATCAACACTTATTTATTTACTTAACAAAANAGTTTTTCTAGCAAGCTATTGACATAATTCTTCATTTTGGAAAAAAAAATTTTGTTGAATCATTTTAGGATGCTCATACAATTTATGAGTTCGTAAAACTAGATAAAGATACAATTTTTAGAAGGAAGTTATGGAAGAAATAATGGATGTGGTGTTAGAGCTCATGTTTCTCACTTTATTTTTTCTTAGGATTCCCGAGTGGGTAGGAATTAGCTCTAAGGAAGAGTATCTACTTCACGACAAAGAGAGAGAGAGAGTGTGTGTGTGTGTGTGTTTATGTGTGCCGCACGGTTTCTTAGAGAGAGAGATCCTCATTTTCATTTTCTTTCTAAATCCATGATCCCCTCAAAGCTTCATTTGACCTCCCTTTTATACATGAGAAAAAATAATTATAAATTACATTTTGTCTAGTACTTCATCTATCAATGGTGTATTGGTGAAAAGATTGTTAGTGCCATACATAAGGATTGGCACATTTAATATGTGATAATGATGTTTATTTTTCCACTGGCTCATTTGCCTCGAACTTGCTTGTCTACTTTGGTAGGTGGACTTGGTTTGACCACTTCGACAAAGTGAGCTTAACTCAACCACTTCAATAGGTGAGCTTGGCCAAAGAATCACATGATCTTCAGATATGGGCCTTGAAAGCCCGTAAAGCCTGTTGAATTTTATATTATGCCATAGAAAACGACTCATTTTAGTATATAGTGATATTTGAGTATAAAACTAAATTTTTATAATCATTTCTTCAATGGCATACTAAATCAAATAATTATATCTCCAAAATAAATGAAAATAATGTGGCTTAAAAAATAGTGTGTTTTAGAAGATCCATGATAGTAGAATGATTATTTAGCATTTTGTCATTGCACAAAAATTCAGCACACACTCATGTAAAAGAGAGGTAAGCAGGAAGAGGCAACTCAATTTTTATGTGAAAAATCTTGGAAATGACAAAAAATCACGGGGTTTGGTCTAGTTGAAATAATCCATTATGTATGGTGAATACACATACTCATTTTTCTCTTGAGTTAGCGAAAATGAATTATAATGTTGGTGTACAATTATATTTCAACAATAATAGCAGTAATGGCCACAAAGATCGTTGTTGATTGATATGGAGGCAGAGTCTGTCATGATTGTTGTAGATTGTGGTTGTAACACTAACATGTCATAGAGGTCATAGTTGAAAGACATGGTAGTAGTTGGTCATGTGGGTCGTAGAGAGTTGCTTCAAAAGCATTGGTTGACCACAAAACCCATAGTATTGAGTTATAAAAGTTGTGGTAACGCATGTAGGCAACATATTCTGGAGTTGGGAGTTGCTTGTAGCATCCATGGGCCACGAAAGTCGATATTGGGAGTAGCATGAGTTGTGAACCGCGTAGGTCATAGTTAGTCACATATGTCATAGTGGGGAGCTGTAATAACATATGTAAGTTTTTGAGGCTAAAGTTGGGAGGCGTAAGAGCTAAGACATTGTTCGTAGGCCATAGAGGTTGGCGTTAGAAGTTACATGAGCAGTGGAACATGTAAGTCATATTTGGTCATGTATGTCATGCTAAAGAGCTGTGATAATTTTTGTAAACCACATAAATTAGAGTTGGAAGCTGCATGAGCTGTGATAGCTTTCATAGACCGTAGAAGTTGGAGTTAAGATTTGTCGAGCTGTGATGACATTCACAGTTAATAGAGGACGGAGCTGAAAGCTACGTGAGCTGCCATAATGTTTGTAGGTTATAAAGGTCAAAGTTGGGAGTTGTCTGAGTTGTGATAACATCTGTAGGTTGCAAAGATCAAAATTTAGAGTTGCACGAGCTGTGGACCACATATGTCGTATTTGGTGATGTAGGTTGTATTGGTGAGCTGCGAGAAGAGAGCCTGAAGAGTTTGGAGAATGTCACTATATTGTGAGTACAACAATTGTAAGAAGTTACGGGTCATGTCATTGCTCTGCAAAATATGTTGGGATTTTGCAATGCATGTTGTGATTTAAAGAAGGGGCTTCATTACAACAGGCAGGGGTAGGGGTCGACTAGCGAGCGGTGGTCGATGATGGGTGGCAGCTATATGAGTGGATGGCATTCGTTGTGCCTATAGTGTAGAGCACTGGACCTCAACTTCTTCTCTTTCAAGCTTTCATTTTCCTTTGGTTCTAGCTCTAAGTTTCTTCTCAAGAGAGGAGTAGGCTCTATTTGTAGAGTCTAGAAGAGACTTTTATGCAAATAAGGAATGAATTAGAACCACTCTATCAGACGACCCAGAGTGGTTCCCTTGATCAAACTTGTGAGTGTAAATGAGCCAAGCTGACTCATGAGTCAGATCGAGCTCGGCTAGATAATTACCTCATCAACTGAGCTCGATGAGCTAACAAGCCAAGCTTAAGCTAGCCCCCACTCGATTCGTTAGCTCGTGATCTGACTTGTTTAAAAACATAGTAATATTAAATATACTCAAAATATATTAATTTTAAAAACAATGTCTTTAAAGAATTAAAATTATTCAAAAAACAATATTATGTATTTATTTAAGTGATTTTTTTTTATTTTCCTCTCATAATTACTTATTCTATTTGTCATTTTATCAAAATACTACCCAAAATTAATATTATTTTCTTTCTTTTATAATAACTAAGCTCACTGGTGAGCCAGCTCAAATTCGTAGACTTGAACTCAAGCTCAAGCTCCAACTCGATAAAATTAATCAAGATTAGGCTCAAGTCAAGGGTTGCTTGAGCTCAACTCGACTCAACTCGTTTACACCCCTAATCGGACAACGTATTATGGACATATGAGAGCCTTAATGATGTCAAAATTAAATGATAGTGGGACACTTGATTGATTATAAGCTTATCAAATTTATAATCCATTTAAGCTTTAAATTAGACATTGAAAGCTTCCAAATATGACATAAGAGTTTGATCTGGGCTTGATTTGACTTGAATGAGACAAATTTTAATGTTATTGAGCCTGTCTTGTTAAGTCGGCCAGTTTAACTGTAATTTTGCTCAAATTGGTGCTTTGGATAAATTTTAATGTGAATTTGAATAATTTTTTTAAAAAAAAATTATCTCAAGATTCATACTAATTGATGGAAATGTATATATCATCCCTTCAAGAGAGGAGTGAGTGAGTCATCAGTATCACATTTTTGTAGATTGTCATATTGTTTATTATGAAGGTGATATACTCTTAAAGATTAGTATGTGTTGAAGACAACCAAACTAGGAATTATAATATAACACATATATTAGGAGTGGGATGTTATGACCATCCATCATTGCAATTTTATAACTAGGTTAAACTAATTTTTAATGGATACAATTGACTTGACAAAAAAGTAGCATTTAATGACTCCTATTTCATCCCACTGATTAAGGTTATTAATAACCTATAAGAAAGTTAAACTACACATAAACCATTTAATTTGATACTATAACAAATGATTACAACTTTAACATTTTTTTTTTGAGGTCGGTGAGCTTCGAACATGTGACATTTTAACACGAGAGGAAATGTCTAATCATCAAACCAACCTCTCATTCGCCCAAAAAAATATTATGTTTGGAGTCCGGATGCAAGCTGCGTTGAGACAATGACTGCGATCCACTAGAGGTGTTTTTTATTCTTCTTCGCTTCTTCCGATGGATCGCAGGCGCTATCCACACGAAGCTATATCTTTGATTAACATTTCAAAGTGAAAGTTACTTGAAAATTAATAAAAAAAAATTAGACTTTTTAAGTCATATCTGAATTTAATTAGCTGCAACAAATTATTCGGTTATTAAACCATTCCCTTCATCCACATAAGTTTTGTATACATATATATTAGGTATGGCTCATATACCATATGAGGGACATGCTGGAGTGGAACGGAGCAAGCCAATGGAGTGGAGCTGAAGAATTTATCCAATCGGGGGCATTTTGTTATGTGGGTTGGGGATGCGAGGGCAACGCCCCCGCGGAACGGTACATGAGTAATTTTGTAATTACATATTGTACTCCAGACTTTACTCCAGGGCTATATAAAACTTACCCCTGTACCGTTATATATATATATATATATATATATATATATATATATATATATATATATAT
>JXCR01138052.1:249048-276360 GCA_002079205.1 Phalaenopsis hybrid cultivar
ATATATATATATATATATATATATATATATATATATATATATATATATGTGTGTGTGTGTGTGTGTGTGTGTGTGTGTGTGTGTGTGTGTGTGTGTGTGTGTGTGTGTGTGTGTGTGTGTGTGTGTGTGTGTGTGTGTGTGCTTGTTTGTAACCCTAGGTAGAATTCTGAATTATGTACTCTATCTAAATTGAAAGAAAAGTCGGCGCTCTGTTCCCAAAGATGTAGGCATATTTATCAAACCTCGTTAAATCTCTTTGCAATCTTCTATGTTTGTGTCGATTCTTCTTTTTGTTCGCCCTAATTTCTCAACAAGTTGTATCAGAGAGAGGTTCTAGGTCATAGAAGAATTTTTGGCGTAGGAGGAACATGGAGGAGGAGATCGACACAGAGAAGAGGATTCAGCGATTTTGCACGAATTCGCCTAGGGCTTCGATCGACAGGGATTTCAACGGTTCGGCGTAGGAAGAGCAGGCAAATCATGGTATTTGCGAATTGGGTGTTCGACGAGGCCTTCTTCTACGAACAGTGGAGTTCATGCGACCAAGCGAGAAGGCAGCAACGTAGAGGGCTTACAAGTTCGGTGACACAAGGTTCAACGAAGGAGATTCGCGGAGGTTTGCGACCAGGCAAGAAGATTCAACGAAGGAGATTCGTGGAGGTTCGCGACCTGGCAAGAGGGTTCGCGATGCAGTTTCTCATATTCGCGCGAGCAGTTTCTCAGATTCAAGCAGAAGTTCTGCAGAGGTCACGAGTTGTTCCCGTGACTAGGTGAAGATTGGAGCGAGCAAGGTTGTACAATTTTGCGACGCAAAGGAGAGGCATTTTGGCGAAGGATTCGGGAAGGAGTTCTGCAAAAAGGATGACAATTTCTGGTGCAAGACTTGAGGTGGTGAAATTTGATGGAACTGATAACTTCAAATTGTGGCAAACAATGGTAAAAGATTTATTGGCGCAACAAGGGAACTTGATAGTTTTGCGAGCAATAAAACCAGATGTCATGGAGGATGAAGATTGAGAAGAACTGCAATAACGAGTGGCAGCAACCATACAGTTATACCTGACAGATGAGGTTATGTATCACGTAATGAATTTAAAATCTCCAAGAGAGGTATGAAAGAAATTGAAAACTCAGTTTATGTCCAAATCTCTTACGAATAAATTGTATATGAAGCAAAAGTTGTATGGGCTGAAGATGTAAGAAGACTCTGATCTAGCGCAACATGTAAATGTATTCAATCAAATAATCACAGATTTATCATGGCTTAATGTGGGTATTGAGGATGAAGACCGAGCAATGGTTTTGTTGTGTTCATTGCCTACCTCTTATGAACACTTAGTGACTACTCTTACTTATGAGAAAGAATCAAACAAAGTTAATGAGATTGCTGCAACATTGTTGGCTCACAACCAGCGAAAGCAGAATATAGGAGAAAGCTCTCATGGTGATAGTTTATATGTCAAGGGTAATCAGGATTATGGAAGGAAGAAAGAGAAGGAAAGCTCTGGAAGGCGAAATTTCATATCAAAGTTTAAAGGCAAAAAGATGATTCATTGCTTTAAGTGCAAGGAGTTGAGTCATATGAAGAGAGATTGTCCAAAGCTTAAGAAGTAGACTGAGGAGAAACGTGATGCATCATCAAAGTCTGTAAATGTGGTGGAGAGTGACAATTCAGATTGTAGTGATGGTGATATGCTTTAATTTCATCAACTCGGTTCATGGATACATAAATTATTGATTCAGGATGCTCTTATCACATAACACCTAACAGAGAGTGACTTACTTCATATAGGTTAACTAATTATGGCTCAGTCTATTTAGGTGATGATGGATGTTGCAATATTATTGATATTGGTGAATTTAGAATTAAGATGTTTGATGACACAATTAGAATATTATGTGATGTCAGACATAATCCAGATTTAAAAAAGAATTTGATTTCCTTAAGCACTCTACATAGAAATGATTTTATTTCTAAGGCAGATGAAGATAGAGAAACCATCAGAATTGTTAAGAGTGTATTGACTGTGATGAAAGTAAAATTAACTGCAGGGAATATCTACAAATTGTTGGGGAGTACTGTTGTAGTTGGAGTTCATTCTGTTGAGTCAGATGATGATAATACAATGCAATGACATATGCGTCTGGGTATGTTAGTGAACGTGGGATGGCGAAATTGCATAAAAGAAATCTGTTGCATAGAGTTAAAAGTTGCAAGCTCGATTTTTGTAAGTGTTGTGTTCTTGGAAAACAAACTAGAGTCAGTTTCATGACTAGAAAACACAAAACTGAGGGATTCTTGATAATGTGCATTCTGATGTATAGGTCCAAACCAGGGAATCGTCATTAGGAGAATCTCTATATTATGTTACATTTATTGATGATTTCTCTAGGAAAGTTTGGATGTATTTCTTAAAACAGAAATTTGAAGTCATCTCCAAATTCAAGTTATGGAAGGCTAAGGTGGAGAACCAAACTAGCAAAAAGATCAAGTATTTGAGGTTTGATACTGACACAAAGTACACAGATTCACAGTTTCAGAAATTTTACGAGGAGCATGGAATTCAAAGGTATTTTTCAGTGCGGAAGACACCACAACAGAATGGTGTTGCAGAAAGGATAAACATGTCCTTAACTGAAAGGGCAAGATGCTTGAGACTGAATGCAGGGCTTCCGAAAAGTTTTTTGGCAGAGGCTGTGAATATGACATGCTATCTCATCAATAGATCACCTCGAGCATCATTAGGTGGCAAGGTTGCAGAAGAGGTATGGACAGGTAATCCAGTTAATTTCGATCATTTACAAATTTTTGGTTATCCCGCGTATGTTCATGTACTTGAAGATGAAAGATCAAAACTTGATCTAAAATCCAAGAAGTGCACCTTTCTGGGCTACAAGAAAGGAGTGAAATGATACAAGTTTTGGGATTTGATTGCAACGAAGATGGTGATCAGTAGAGATGCAGTCTTTGATGAGCAGTTCATGTTGTAGCAAAATCAATACAAGGTGTAAGGGAACAGTTCCAGTTCAAATACAGTGCATATGGATCTAGAACAACACCCAATAACAACTGAGATAGTTGAAAGTTCGGAACTAACACATGGTGATTCTAATACAGATGACTTGCAAAATACAATATAGTCAGAGACAGACAGAGAAGCACCAATGTAAGGCTTCCAAGCAGATTGAATTATGAAGACTTGGTCTTTTATGCACTTCTCATCA
Source organism: Phalaenopsis hybrid cultivar (assembly GCA_002079205.1). Classification (NCBI taxonomy): domain Eukaryota; kingdom Viridiplantae; phylum Streptophyta; class Magnoliopsida; order Asparagales; family Orchidaceae; genus Phalaenopsis; species Phalaenopsis hybrid cultivar. The sequence goes on from JXCR01138052.1 coordinate 252,274, forward strand.
GCTATGATGATTCATCTGCTTTTTAAGGATTTATCACTAGTCAGAAGAAAGAGAAATGGATAGGTACAATGATGGAGTCTTTGCAGAAAAATTGCACATTGAAGCTAGTTCAACTTTTTGAGAGAAATAGCACCATTGGGTGCAAGTGGGTGTACAAGAGGAAATCAGCAGTATCAGAAAAAGAAAGGAAAAAGTTCAACTCGATTGGTATAAATTATGATGAAATATTTTCTCGTATTGTCAGACATACTTCAATCAGGACGGTACTTGCATTAGTAGTCATTTAGGATTTGCATTTAGAGCAGATGGATATTAAAACTATTTTTTTTTCATGGTGATATGGAGGAGCAGATTTTCATAGAGCAGCCAAAAGGGTTCACTCAACCTGGACATGAACATCTGGTTTACAGATTAAAGAAATTGTTGTATGAGTTGAAACGGTCTCAAAGATAATGGTACAAGCGGTTCGGCTCCTACATGATTCCTGTTGGTATAAGAGATGTGAGTATGATTATTGTGTCTATTTTAATAGCCTTGATGATCGTTTTATTATTTTTCTGTTCTTGTATGTTGACGACATACTAATTGCTGCAAAGAATATGAATGATGTCTGGGGTTTGAAAGCTTTATTAAGCCAGGAATTTGACATGAAAGACTTGTGTCATAGAAAAAAGATTCTAGGAATGAAGATTCATCGAGATAGCTCAAGACAACTGTGTTTATCTCAACGAGACTATGTTGAGAAAGTGTTTGACATGTTTGAGATAAGCAAAGCAAAGTCTGTCAGCACTCCATTGGCAAATCATTTCAAGCTTTCTTTACAACAGTATCCTAAGACATATAAAGAAATCGAAGACATGGCAAATGTTCCATATGTCAGCGATGTTGGTTGCTTGATGTATGCAATGGTATGTACTCGCCCTGATTTGGCTCATGTTGTTAGTCAAGTCTGCAAATACATGTCTAAACCAGGAAGGTGACATTGTGAAGCAGTCAAATGGATTTTCAGGTATCTGAAGGATATTGTAAGACATGAAATTATTTTTTGCAGTTAGCATAGTGATTCTTCAGTTGTGGGGTACGTGGATTCAAACTATGACGGTGATTTGGATGACAGAAGGTCTACAACTGGGTATGTGTTTACTCTTGGCGGATGACATCTATGTTAGAAATAAACAATTCAGTCTATTGTGGCATTATCTAAAATTGAAGCTGAGTACAAGGCATTACTGAAGCTGCTAAAGAACCTTTATGGCTTACTAGCTAGTAAAGGAACCGAGTGTTGAGCAAGGTGGAGTTCATTTGCATTGTGACAGTCAGAGTGTCATTTATCTGGCTAAGAACCAGTTGTACCATGCGAGAACAAAGCACATTGATTTTAGGTATCATAAGATCAGAGAATTGATTGCTTCTGGTGATATTTTATTGCAGAAGGTTCATACTGATGAAAATGCAGCTGATATGTTGACTGAGTCAGTTATTATCGACAAGTTCTTGCATTGCATGGACTTGTTGAATGTTTGCAGTTGTTGGACAACATAATAGCCCAACCCACTTCAATGTGTAAGAAACTTCATAATGTATTTTCCTAAGGGGTTGAATATTCTCCAAGGAGGAGATTTGTTAGGTATGACTCATATACCATATGAGGGACATATGCTGGAGCGGAACGGAGCGAGCTAGTGCAGAGGAGTGGAAGTATCTGTCCAATCAGGCGAGTTTCGTTATGTGGGTCTGCGTGCGGGGGCAACACCCTCGCGGTACAGTACAATGGTAATTTTGTAATTACATATTGTACTACATTGTTTACTCTAGGGTTATATATATATATATATATATATATTGTAACCCTAGGTAGAATTCTTTGCCGAACCTCGTTAAATCTCTTTGTGTTTTTCTAGATTTGTGTCGTTTCATGTTTTTCTTCGCCCTAATTTCTCAACAATATAATTTTTATCTATCAACACTTATTTATTTACTTAACAAAATTTACTATCTTAAATTAACAACTATTGTTTCTAACGGTAAATTCACTTTGTGTGCCGATAAAATATTAATTTACATATTAGCCCTAATTTTAATCGCTTAAAGTATCTGGGGGAATTACATTATACCACCCAATTCTCATGTATTTATGCTTCTAACCACTAAACTTTATTTTTTTTTACATTTATACTGCTCAAGTCTATCACTATCAGATGAAATTCCAAACCTTTATAGGAAATAATAATGGAGAAAAGTCGCAGAGAAATTCGAATTGATCTCTCACAATTTTGAATTGTAAGCAGCAGCCGCATAAAGTTATAAAAGATAGGTTCAGCCCACAACTTTTCTCCTGTATTTTTTTAAAAAATAAAAATTTACATATATACCACACAATTTCTATGTATTTACATATCTTAACCCCTAAATTTTGATATTTATATTTATATTTATAATATTTTGACATCATAATCACATGAATGAGAATGTATGCATAATCAAATTAATATTATTTTTTTTAGAGGAAGAATTACATACATACCACTCGATTCTTGTGCGTTTACATATATAACACCTACCGGCAATTTTACAAGGAGTATTACATATCATTTATCATTTTTACAAGATGTCGAGATACGTTTTGGTATTATGACTGACGGAAATGACCTGGTAGGGCCGAATGTTGTTGATCCTGATTTGTGCTGAGGCCATGTTGGCCACCATGTTAACCACCCCAGAGATGATGTTTTCTATCATTATTTCTTTAGATCATACATCTAAAGCACAAACAATCATACCGCTTCATTATCTCTGCCCGTCAATTTTACAGGGAGTTTTACAAAGAACCCCCTACAAGATCCATTTTTTAAAGTTGAATGGTGATATATATTTTTTTTAATGAGATATGAACAATTCAGTTGATATAAATGTAAAAAATGAAAGTTTAGGTGTTAGATATGTAAATACATAAGAATTGACTGGTAAGTATGCAAATGCTTCTGTTTTTTAATTCCAACACAAACAGTTAAATAGAATAGAAGTGCCAACACAAACAGCTAAATAGAGTAAGGGTATATGTTGGGCTAAGCTAAAAGGTTCAAATTCCTATTTTTCTTCAAAACAATTTTGATGTGTTGAATCTTGATTTGTCTGTAAATCACATCTCAAGAGTTAGAATGTAAGAAACGAGAGAAATAAATAGAGAAATGAACAGTAAGTGAATAGTAATACACATTGTCTCATTCTCATAAAATGATCAATACGGGAGAGAGTATAATAGTGATATTACATTTCTGTCTCTTTCTTAATGGGGCCATTATATAATATTTTAGGCATTTTACGTGTGTGAGTGTATTGCTTGGCTACCTTACCACTTGGTCGGCTGAGCTGGCGTTACTTTGACTCGGTAAGGCTGATTCGGTCAGCTAGGTTGAGTCAATGTGCATCTGATCGGTCAGCTAGGTTGAGTCAATTTGCATCTGATCGGTTTATTTTGATTAGCTTCGGGTCGACTAGACTTTGCCAGTTGGTTTATTTGGTTTGGCTATCGACTCTTCGTCCCTAGACGATGTGCTTCTATCAGGATAATGAGATTAGTCTGTCAAGCAAAGGGTGAATCGTTGTAACTCAATAAATAACTCATTCCTTGATAAGAGAGCCCTTGGTATGACTATGGGACTCTATTGTATAATCAATACTTGGTCCCTTATGTGGAACCTCAGGGGTGTCTGTGAAACACATGGTGATGGAGGGAAACCAAATTATTTCCTCAAGTCGGATCTGTCGAGAGGCATGTCGATGTCTTCCCTCGGCTTTTCAATAGATAACCCATTTCTTGAAGATGGAGCCCTTCGGGAAGACTATGAGTCTCAATGGTCGAATAAAACTGGTAATGGCATGGGAACACCGAATCAAAGCTACAAAGCAAGAGTGCTGAGCACCTTTTTGACCATAGCTTTTCTTTCTAAAGTAATATGGGCTAATGAAGCATGGAGGTTCATATTGCAATTAAGAAAATAAGTAAACTTGGGCATTTATTACTTGCACCATATTTGTGAATTATACAAGATCAAGGCACAGATTCAGCATTAAAGAAGAACGGTGGATTGAACATTGGCCGGTGGAGAGAGAGTTTAGCACTTGTTCTACTTGCAATCTATGCACTATCAACTCAATTTGTAAAATGGGTCACAAGTATGGATGCAGTGANATTTTTTTTACATTTATACTACTTAAGTCTGTCACCATCAGATGAAATTCCAAACCTTTATAGGAAATAACAATGGAGAAAAGTCGCAGAGAAATTCGAATTGATCTCTCACAATTATGAATTGTAAGCAGCAGCCGCATAAAGTTATAAAAGATAGGTTCAGCCCACAACTTTTCCTCTGTCCTTTTTTTTTTAAAATAAAAATTTACATATATACCACACAATTTCTATGTATTTACATATCTTAACCCCTAAATTTTGATATTTATATTTATATTTATAATATTTTGACATCATAATCACATGAATGAGAGTGTATGCATAATCAAATTAATATTATTTTTTTAGAGGAAGAATTACATGCATACTACTCGATTCTTGTGCGTTTACATATATAACACCTACCGACAATTTTACAAGGAGTATTACATATCATTTATCATTTTTACAAGATGTCGAGATACGTTTTGGTATTATGACTGACGGAAATGACCTGGAAAAAATTCAAAATTGCACCATATTTGTGAATTATACATATACTAGAAAAAATTCAAAATTGCAAGATCAAGGCACAGATTCAGCATTAAAGAAGAACGGTGCATTGAACATTGGCTGGTGACGAAGGAGTTTAGACACTTGTTCTACTTGCAATCTATGCACTATCAACTCAATTTGTAAAATGGGTCACAAGTATGGATGCAGTGAGTTCTACGTGACCGAATCGAACCGACCTGGTATTTATTTTTTAATGTGGTTCAGTTTTAAAATAACAATTCAGATTTTAGTATTAAAAATTTTAATATTTAGTTTTGGGTCTTCAGTTCAATTTTAATATCCCACATACAAAAAAATCTACCTTTTTGGCAACAGTTGTCTCCATTCCCAAGTGTGTGCTAAGAAGAAAAGATGGGGGGGAAGGTGGTGCAGAAACCTCAATGTGTGGATCCCTCCACTCTGACAGCTTCAGCTTTATGAATGGAGTAAAAACCATTTATTTAATCATGCAAAGGAGACAATTCTTTCTAAGTTGCAGAAAAACTTATTTTTTAGTGATTGGGCCACAATTAGATGCTATTGTAATGCTCTCCTACAAGTTCTCCTCCTTCACCCAACTCTCAATGANTTCTTTCTAAGTTGCAGAAATTGCAGAAAAAACTATGTTTTAATGATTGGGCCACAATTAGATGCTATTGTAATGCTCTCCTACAAGTTCTCCTCCTTCACCCAACTCTCAATGATACGACTGGTATTCATAAAATCATTCAAAGGCTTCAACAACACATTACTTTCATAACAATCTTACATTTGCAATTAGCAATGCCCTCAAAATTAAACCTTTGATTGCATATAAATTAAGAAAATGGAATGTGAAGGAGACGTGGCCTAAATAGGTCAAATTTTCGATTTTTGAAGTGAAAAATGCTCATTCATAATTAGAAACTTGGGTGGAAATATTGTGTTGATGATTCATGCCACATGCCTTTTGTTCTTGTTGCTGCAGATTGGAGGTTTTTGTTATTCTGACATGTTTTGAAGGCCCCCTCCCCCCTCTGCCCATTCCTTTCGCCCCTCCCTCCTCTATTCCATTCTCCTGCTTCTTGCTTGGTTTTTTATTCTAGTTCCAGTCTCATCCTCCTTTCTTCAGCTTCATCTACTTTCTTCTTGTCGTTGCTTTGTTGCTTTTCTTTCGATGTTGTTCTTATCTTGTTCGAATTATTTTTTTTAACATGATAGTCACACTTTTATTAAATAAGTGTTCTTTAGAACATTTCCTCTCTTTAAGGTAACACAAATTAGAATAAACTATTTAGGGATATATGTGCATGGAATACAACGCATTTGAAGCTACATAGAACTTTGTCAAAAAAGCCTAAACTGTCTAAGAAAGGCTTGAGATGTAAGTGGTCTTCGTAAACCCTCATCACCTAGAAGTTATGTAACTACGGATGCATTTTTTCATTGTACATATCATGATAATCAACGCTTTTATTAAATAAGTATTCTTTAGAACATTTCCTCTTAGTATGGCAACACAAATTAAAATAAAATATTTAGGAACATATGTGAATGGAATACACTGCATTTAAAACTACATAGAACTTTGCCAAGAAGACCTAAACTGTCTAAGAAGAAATTCCCCCCCCCCCTCACCTAGAAGTAGGGCAGTCAATTTGGCTCGTTGTCTGCAAACAGCTCGTTAAGCTTAACGAGTAGAACACGAACAAATTTTTAAGCTCGAAATATAACGAGCCGAACACGAACAAACATTTGTTTGCTCGTGTTCGGCTAGAATTGGCTCGAAAAGAAATAAATAAATAAATATACACACACATATAATGCATATTTATAAAATTAAATATTATAAACTGTAATTAATTAAAACTTTTTAAAATAAAAAAAATTATCAAATTTTAAAAAAATTATATCCTATAAATTATAATATATAACNCAGCAATGCCCTCAAAATTAAACCTTTGATTGCATATGAATTAAGAAGATGGAATGTGAAGGAGACGTGGCCTAAATAGGTCAAATTTTCGATTTTTGAAGTGAAAAATGCTCATTCATAATTAGAAACTTGGGTGGAAATATTGTGTTGATGATTCATGCCACATGCCTTTTGTTCTTGTTGCTGCAGATTGGAGGTTTTTGTTATTTGGGGTTTTTATTTTGGGCACTGACATGTTTTGAAAGCCCCCTCCCCCCTCCGCTCATTCCATTCGCCCCTACCTCCTCTATTCCTTTCCTGCTTCTTGCTTGGTTTTTGATTCTTAGTTCCAGTCTCCTCCTCTTTTCTTCAGCTTCATCTACTTTCTTCTTTTCGTTGCTCTGTTGTTTTTCTTTCGATGTTGTTCTTATCTTGTTCGAATTATTTTTTTTAACATGATAGTCACACTTTTATTAAATAAGTGTTCTTTAGAACATTTCCTCTCTTTAAGGTAACACAAATTAGAATAAACTATTTAGGGATATATGTGCATGGAATACAACGCATTTGAAGCTACATAGAACTTTGTCAAAAAAAGCCTAAACTGTCTAAGAAAGGCTTGAGATGTAAGTGGTCTTTGTAAACCCTCGTCACCTAGATGTTATTGTAACTACGGATGCGTTTTTTCATTGTACATATCATGATAGTCAACGTTTTTATTAAATAAGTATTCTTTAGAACATTTCCTCTTAGTATGGCAACACAAATTAAAATAAATTATTTAGGGACGTGAATGGAATACACTGCATTTGAAACTACATAGAACTTCGTCAAGAATACCTAAAAAGTCTAAGAAGAAATTGGGATGTAAATGATTCATAACCCCCTCCTCACCTGGAAGTAGGGCTGTCAATTTGGCGCGTTGTCCGCGAACAACTCGTTAAGCAGCTTGTGTTCAGCTTGTTCGTTAAGCTTAATGAGCCGAACACAAACAAATTTTTAAGCTCGAAATATAAACGAGCCGAGCATGAACAAACATTTGTTCGCTCGTGTTCGACTCAAATTGGCTCAAAAGAAATAAATAAATATACACACACATATAATGCATATTCATAAAATTAAATATTATAATTAATAATTAATTAAAAATTTTAAAATAAAAAAATTTATCAAATTTTAAAAAATTATATCCTATAAATTATAATATATAAGAAATTATTAATAAATATTACTTATATAAATATTATATATTTATATAATACAAGTTATATAATTAATTTAATATAATATATAAGGCTCTCCCTCTTCTGAGTTCCGCCTCTTCTCGTTTCTCTCAAAACCGCGAAAGACGTTCGACCGCGAGAGCTTAGGGTTTGTCATTTGTGTTCGCTGCTCTCCTCTTCTGAGTCATCTCATTCTCCAATCAAAATCGCGAAAGGGTTTCAGCGGCGAGAGCTTAGGGTGTGCTATTCCTCTTCCTCTTCCAAGTCATTTTCCTCTTATGATTCCTCCAATTTCGAGCCGAACTCGATTCGAAAAATATTATCAAGTCGAACACAAACACAACCTTCACGAGCCATTTCAAACACGAGTCGGTATCTAATGAGCCGAACCTGAGCTCGCTCAGGCTCGACTCGTTTACAGCCCTACTTGGATGTTCTTATAGCTACAAATGCACTTTTTCATTGCATATAGCATGATAGTCAATAATTTTATTAAATAATTATTCTTTAGAAGTTTTCCTCCTAGAATGGAAACACAAATTAGAATAAGGGTCTGCTTGGGGCAGTTGCAACTAATCCAAATAAATAGCTTATCCTGATAAGTTGGTGATCAGCAGCTGATCTAAATAAATTGACTGACTGTTTGGTTTATACATTTGAAAACAACTGATTTGTAGTTGTTTCTGGATAAATGATCATTCTATCCTAAATCTGGATAAAATGGCTAGCTGTTTGTTTTGTGCGTTTGGAAAACAACTAATTTGCAGTTGTTCCTGGACAAATGACCCTCCTACCACTGTGCAATTGTGTTTTTTGCAACAGAATTATAATGACTATATACTTGATAGTTTAGAACCAAAAAAACCACTTCAACAATGTCATTATTCAATTTTGATTTTTCCTTGAATCCAAAATGAGAATTTCTTTTTGCACCCAAAGTGCATAAAATTCATAGTTCAATCTTAAAGAGAGCATAACAAAGGAACCATAAATTTTGTTTTACAACTAGAACAAACTCAAAGGAACCATAACAAAGGCTACAAAAATTTATATATAAAAGTTGAATTTCATCTAAAAGGAGATCTCAAAAAAATTGATAGAAGAGAATGATTAGAAGCCTGAGGGATCATTGTTTCTTTTCCATTTGACCTCATCATTTTATAGAAAGAGTGAGGAAAAAACTTAAGCCAATAAATATTGCATAAAGTTCAATCCAACTAGCTTTAAAATACCATGTATTGCAAATGATAAACCAGATTCATCGACAGTTACCAGATCTGTTAGAGCATAAACAAAAACTGCAAGCCAGAGATCATAATATCGCACAATACAAACCATTCCATCAGCAAATGTACTTACAGAATAGCGAAGGTTGGGGGTTAAACAAAAGAATAGGAAGATAACATAGAAGCGCGCGAGAAAGGGAGAGAAGCACTCGAAAGAGAGAGGATCAAGAGAGACAGGCGAGAGGGAGCGAAGAGGGAGTTAGGGCAAGCGATATGTGAAGAAAGCAACCCCATTAAAATCTATCATTAAACGCGGACCGCGGGGTTCGACCCACGACGCGCGTTTAACGTAAAAAGCCAAATGTCGTTTTTGCAAACGCTTTTTCCAAACGGTTAGGCGGCGTTTTGAAAACGCGTCGCAGCTGATAAGCTACCCCAAACACACCCTACATTATTTAAGGATATATGTGGATAGAATACAATGCATTTAAAGATAACAAAGAGCATTGTAAAAAATGTCTAAACTGTCTAAGGAAAGTTTGGTATGTAAGTGGTTTTCGTACCCCCTCATCACTTAGAAGTTCTCACAGCTACAGATGCATTACAAATAAACTCCACATTAAGATATTATGACTTTAATTCATATGTTTCCTTCCCACATTTAACTTTTCATTTATAAGCTTTCTAAGTGTTACGTATAGATAGCTGAGCCAACAAGTTTGGGAGGCCACCGTCGTCGTGGCAAACGTATTTCTCAGGCGAATAGCAGCACATTACAGGCAGACACACCACCAAGTATTACATCGTTAGGTGAAACTCATCAAGCAGTAAACCCAGAGCAGGTCTTACAAAGTACATGCCTTTTTTATAAATTGGATTAAGTCATCATAACTACTAAAATAATTGATTTCATGTAGAGAAATATTCTTCAAGCAAACAACCCTTTTCTAGCGGCATAAGGGTGGAAGGTGCATTGCCCACGTTTTATTCATGCACTGCGAGTTACAAGTGTAGACTGTGTCAGACACTTGCAATATATTAAATTAGATCAACATCAATTAAAAACGATGGTCGAGCAATGGAGCCTCCTAACCAACACTTTCCATTTAGTTGTTGGCAAGATAAATTAGAGTACATATTAACATATTACTAGGTTAATTATCATTCTCTAATCTTACAAAAAATTCATTTGTCTCAGGTGAGATGACTATTATTTTTGCAAGATGTTCAGATACTTATTGATATTATGACTGACAAAAATGCCCTGATATGGTCGAATGTTGTTGGTTCAAATTTGCGTTGGGGCCAAGTTGGACAACACGTTACGATGATTTGTTGGGGGAACACCCTAGAGATGATGTTTTCTATCAAAATCCTATACATCGTACAATAACATCACACTTTTTTTATGGGATGTTCCGAAGCACAGACAATCATACAGCTTCGTTGGCTCTACTAGCAATTTTACATAGACTTACAACGATTTACCTCATCTAGAAATTTTTAAGTCATGTAAGGGCCTATATATTATTTATAATAGGGTGTTCTCTTATTTCAGACATGTATGTTTAGAATACTTAGCATTAATGAAAAACTTAGAGGAGTTTGGAAGATATTTCTTTGGGTGGTGCAATGCTTGGACAACTATATAGAGAATTGAATTTGTCAAATAAGCTCACTCATCAAAATATTGTCCGGTGTTTGAACTTGCTACAAACATGGTGTTGGGAGCACCTAAATGTTGGTAAGCCCACCCTTCGTGTTTCAACCAATCGTGACTTATCAAGCAAATCTCTCGCTTTCAAGTACCAAATTAACTATTTTTATACATAAACACACAAAATTTTAAGTCTGATTCACCTCATTTTACTTAAATAACAAGCAAGTGGAAAGAATAGTGGCTATGTACATGGGCGTCTGGAAATGTATGTGCAGATATTTGCCTGATAAATAACAAGGCAAATCTCTTGCTTTTAAGTACCAAATTAGCTATTTTTACACATAAACACACAAAATTTTAAGTCTGAATCACCTCATTTACTTAAATAACAAGCAGGTGGAATGAATAGTGGCAATGTACATGGTTGTTTGGAAATGTATGTACAGAAATGAATTTGACGAACTCAGACAAAGTCAGGTTTAACACTAAACCCTTCTATTCAATCCCACATTCCTCTCATTTTTTATGTTAAATAAAATTAAATTGAAAACTTCATATGAAGGTTAATTGGTCGCAAGATTTAAATTTATCGGAAGCTTTTTTACACAACATATTTTCAGAACATTTATAGTTGGATTGCACGTGTTCCAATAATTTGTAGGAAGCGTGCCGAGTACCACCTTCCGGAACATGTTTTGTGACAGTTTTCAAGCATTCAACATATATCTATTCAAACTATAGAACGAAGTTTTAAAAGAGTTGATAGGCGAGCTACGGTTGAAGTTGATTAGGCACGCTATCACTGAAAGTATAACCTTTCATAAGGAGACAGAGAATAAGAACTGGCATATTGTTTGCAACGGTAGTGATATTAGGCATCACTCTACCTAGTGCAACCCACTACATAGGTACCTGAAACATATTTCCCCCGATCATCATGAGAGAAAATAGTAATATGCATTTATTATATTTAATTGTTGTTGTTATTTACTTTTATTATAAAACCTAATAATAAATGTAATTCTTACAATGTACAGTTGGATTACTACATTCGTAGTAAAGATATGACATAACAATTTGGAGGGGAGCGCGGTGGAAGTGCTAACTCAATGAAATAAGGATACAATGAGATATTGAGGCTATCACGTAGAGTAGAACGAACCATCCACATTGATTATAACACATTTGATCAGCCAGTGAGACATTATTTCAAGGCGGGGTCATATAACAGAACAAATGTCGGACCATTTGGCACCCACATATCAACTTTTGATGTTCCACATCGATCAGGTTCGACAGTCGTGAGAAGATTGATAGCAAATGCACCAAGGAGAGCTTCAGCTTCTCGAGCACGTAGATCAGATGCTTCAAGGAGATCTCTCTTCAATGAGTCGCAAAAACAGCAAGATCTACAAGCATCTGCTATCTTGGGCATTATATATTTGCAGGCCCCTCCAGCTATGTTGGACCCTTCGAGTTTGCAAGATCATATGAATATGCAGCACCTAGCGGCTATACAAGACCCACCAGCTCTGCAGGACCGAGCGGCTATGGAGGGTCGCGGACTTATGAGGGTCCATCACATGATTTATAGTGGGTAACATCTACTAGAGGGGATTTGGGTTTAAAGTTTCGGAGCATTCTCATTGTTGTGCCTCCATCTGATGTAGGGATATTTTTCGACATACCTCCAATTTACACACCACCAATACCCATGAATGAAGAGAGCTATTATGAGGCCCAACAAGCTACGAACGATGCAACTGAAAACGATGTTGTTGAAGAAGAATTTGAAGACCACCAGTTGCGAGAATAACCACCGCGACTGCTTTCTTTATATACACCAGATTCAGGGGACTTTCCACATTGGCGAAGAGCATAATTGTATTCCGAAAACATTGTCTTGTGATAATATTTTATTGCGAAATAAATTTTTTTTTTTTATTTCATAGTTCATAATCTCATTTTGTTCATGCATATTTTTTACTTAATTTAAAACCCTCTAAATAATAGTTAATATAGTATAAATTNTTGCGACCGCTTTCTTTATATACACCAGATTCAGGGGACTTTCCACATTGGTGAAGAGCATAATTGTATTCCGAAAACACTGTCTTGTTATAAAATTTTATAGCGAAATAATTTTTTTTTTTAATTTCATAGTTCATTCTCTCATTTTGTTCATGCATATTTTTTACTTAATTTAAAACCCTCTAAATAATAGTTAATATAGTATAAATTTATTATTTATTTGTAATAATAACATTATATATGATATTTTTAATATTAATTTATAATATCATATATTATTATTATTAAAAAAACTATATTTATAAAGTGGGGACCAAAAAAATTTACTAATAAAATGCCCCCATGGGGACGTTTATGCTCCAAAATATTTTTTTTTAATGGAGCTCCTCCCCATAACTCCCCCATTTAAAGGCGAAATATTTGCGTACATAAGATGTACGCAGCGCTGCGTACATCAGGGGTTATTCAGGGGGTACAATGGNCTATATTTATACAGTGGGGACAAAAAAAAATACTAATAAAATGCCCCCATAGGGGCGTTTATGCTCCAAAATATATATTTTTTTTAATGGAGCTCCTCCCCATAGTTCCCCCATTTAAAGAGCTCCTCAAATTTTTCCTAAAAGTGCAAGGTAAGGCTGTTAAGTCATGAGATATATCATTTGTGACAAAGTGCAAGGTAAGGCTGTTAAGTCATGCAAAACCGCTAAAAGTACATCATTTTCAAAGAACAACATAACACAAACTCTTCGTGACAGTTTCTGGAAGTGGTTGTAAACTTCATGAATTTCGTTCATTATAACAATATTGATAGAAGATACCAACAATAGCAAGCAACACATACAGGAACCAAAGCTGAAATGAAAACAGAGAAAAAGCTTAATAGGAGATTAAGCTATGATCTTCTGATCGCAGCATAAGCAATTCAGAAACCGAAATTCAACCATAGCCATAACAGAAACTATAGNCAGCAATAGCAAGCAACACATACAGGAACCAACGCTGAAATGAAAACAGAGAAAAAGCTTAATAGGAGATTAACCTATGATCTTCTGATCGCAGCATAAGCAATTCAGAAACCGAAATTCANTAGAATAACCTCTGATGTACGCAGCGCTGTACGCAAATATTTCTCCATTTAAAGAGCTCCTCAAAATTTTCCTAATTATTTTATGCCTCACTACTGTCAGTTTTGTTTTTGCTGGGCTATTTTTTGCAGTAGTTTTATTTTAGCATCTCCTTGCTTAACCCATGAGATACATCATTTGTGACAAAGTGCAAGGTAAGGCTGTTAAGTCATGCAAAACCAATAAAAGTATACCATTTTCAAAAAAACAACATAACACAAACTCTTCGTGACAGTTTCTCGAAGTGGTTGTAAACTTCATGAATTTCGTTCATTATAACAATATTGATAGAAGATACCAGCAATNCATATCATTTGTGACAAAGTGCAAGGTAAGGCTGTTAAGTCATGCAAAACCAATAAAAGTACAGCATTTTCCAAAAAACAACATAACACAAACTCTTCGTGATAGTTTCTCGAAGTGGTTGTAAACTTCATGAATTTCGTTCATTATAACAATATTGATAGAAGATACTAACAATAGCAAGCAACACATACAGGAACCAACGCTGAAATGAAAACAAAGAAAAAGCTTAATAGGAGATTAACCTATGATCTTCTGATCGCAGCATAAGCAATTCAGAAACCGAAATTCAACCATAGCCATAACAGAAACTATAGGAAGGATGGGAGAAGGAAATCATTTCTAAGCAAACATGCAAACAAATGATCATTCCTGCAGCTACTTGCCGGGGAAAATGATGTGAAAGATTACTCTATTCGGAGCGAGCAGCAAACCTTTCCACATTAGCGTCGTTGAGATTGATACCGACCATAGCCTCCCCCAATCCAGCACTGATTTCGGCGAGGATCTCCGGGTCAGAGTAGTGAGTGACTGCTTGCACGATTGCCCTAGCCCTGCGGGCAGGATCGCCGCTCTTGAAGATACCGGAGCCGACGAAAACCCCATCACAGCCAAGCTGCATCATAAGAGCGGCGTCGGCGGGAGTAGCAACGCCACCAGCTGCGAAATGGACGACCGGAAGGCGGCCTAGCTGCTTGGTCTGCATCACAAGATCATAAGGAGCAGCAATCCTTTTGGCAAAAGAGAAGACCTCGTCGTCATCCATATTGCGAAGGACGCGAATGTCGCCCATAACAGAACGAACATGGCGAACGGCCTCTACTATGTTCCCCGTGCCCGCCTCCCCCTTGGTACGGATCATGGCGGCACCCTCGCGGATGCGACGGAGGGCCTCACCTAGATCCCGGCAGCCACAGACGAAGGGAACGCGGAAGTTGTGCTTGTTGATATGGTGGTGTTCGTCCGCGGGGGTGAGGACCTCGCTCTCATCGACATAGTCGACACCAATGGCTTCCAGGATCTGGGCCTCAACAAAGTGGCCGATGCGGGCTTTCGCCATAACCGGAATGGTCACCGCTTGCTTGATTTCTTTGATTAGGGCTGGATCGGTCATCCTGGCGACGCCACCCTGAGCACGGATGTCAGCAGGTACGCGCTCCAGGGCCATAACCGCGCAGGCGCCGGCCTCCTCTGCAACGCGGGCCTGCTCAGCGTTCACCACGTCCATGATGACGCCACCGCGCAGCATCTGGGCGAGACCAACCTTCACCGAGAACGCGGTCGACTTCTTTTGGGGTTCCGTGATGGCCGCACCGTTGCCGTACACCGTCACGACGCCGCTGTCCGCCATGGCGCTCCGATTGGGAAATCTAGGGTTAGGTTTGGACACGTGAAGATTGAGAAGAGAGTCTAGGATGGAAGGGCGAGGATAACGAATGCAAAGATCGGGAGGTTATATAGATGGATGGAAGGATGAAGATAGTGGCGGTTCTGTGAATGGAGGCGGCGGACGACACGCAGGACACTAATTACACTTTCGGAAGTTAAGATGAATGAATGGCACCCAATTCTTCTCAATTTAAATATCAAACACCTAAATTTTAGGGTCTGCTTGGCGTTGATATGCTAGATGCGGTGACTATTATAAATTTTTATTTTTATTTTTTTATAAAATCAGACCGATGTCAGAAATATTATTTTCAGCATTTTGAAAACGCATAAGTTGCCAAAACGCAATTTAACCAAACAGATCAGGTGTGTTTTCAAAACGCAAATGCACTGAATAATCTACCCCAAACGGGCACTTAATCATTACATTCTAACATCTTAAACTATGCATGCATAAGAAAATATGCTTTAAATGTAAAATTCAATGCTTAAATATGATATAACTATATACATAAGAATTAGGTGCCATTTATATAAACTCCCCATACATTTTATTAAAAAAAAGTTTTTTAAAATAGACACAATTCTTCATGTATTTATGTATCTCACACCAAAATTTTCATATTTACACATATAGGCCTCAACCTATAATCTCACATAAAATAGTGAAATTACTACTTTTTAAAAGTTATATACATATTTTCATCCATCTTTTAAACAACTAGTGTGTGTATGTGTATATATATATATATATATATATATATATGCAAATATGAGATTCTCTTACTCTTAAATAGTAATAGTTAGAGATTCTCTCGGAACACGTGGAGAAAAGTGAATACAAGTCGATATGTTATCAGATAAACCACTACGTGCATGTCACTACTCTTATTCTGATCCAGCCTCAAAAGGTTGAGAGTTTAGAGATCAAGGAAGTTTGGGATGTTGGTTTTAAGCCGATTAAATTTTACTGTGCTCTCCTCTATATATATATGCAAATATGAGTGTTTAGATTTGAGATATGTAAATATATAAGAGTTGTGAGTCATGCATGTAAAATTTTCAAAAATTATATACTTCAAAATACATATTTGAACCATAGTTGATTATGATTCATTCAAATGAGATTTTAATATAATTTAACTAAAGTAGTTCCAATATTAAGAATTCTAACAACTTTTATAATGCATAATTAGAATAGATAAATTTTGGTAGATACAAAATATTTAGATGAATAGCTCATTCCTAATATAGCATCAAAATTCACCCTATGAATAACACTTAATTTCTTTTAGTATTTTTTCTATCATAGTTGCAAATATCTAAGATAAATTTTCTATTATATATAAATGATCTCCACATAGTCTCATAACATAAAAACAAGGTATAAAACAGATAATACAAACTAAGAAGATGACATAAAAGCTTTAGCAATAAGGAAATGCAGAGTATCAAAAGCAACTAAAATTGTAATAAATTGAATAAAGAATAAATTAAAGTGGATTTCTCAGCACTGTTCATGTTTCTTATCTTCTTAAAACATAATAAAATTCCCTTATTTTCATTGTTAATTGCTCATATTATTAAATAAAAAAATCTCTATATGAGTAAACTTAAGGAATTGGTGTTTTAATGAAAATTTAGTTATTTGTGAAATAATGCAAGCTTTCTCCTCCTTTATAAAGTCCTCCCATCCAATCTTTGGTAAAAGCATCATCCAAAATTTCTCAAAATGTTGTCCTTGCCATCACTGCATGGCTTCCCCTAGTAAAGCAAAATGTTCTAAGTGGCTAGCACTAAGGTAAAGTATTCCCATTATTGATTTAAATTGTACCATTTAAATATCATATCATTGCTTTAAGATGGCATTTGATGGACATAAATCTATCAACCACCTAAGAACTCAAATTCATAATNCTTATCTTCTTAAAACATAATAAAATTCCCTTATTTTCATTGTTAATTGCTCATATGATTAAATAAAAATATCTCTATATGAGTAAACTTAAGGAATTTGTGTTTTTAATGAAAATTTAGTTATTTGTGAAATAATGCAAGCTTTCTCCTCCTTTATAAAGTCCTCCCATTCAATCTTTGGTAAAAGCATCATCCAAAATTTCTCAAAATGTTGTCCTTGCCATCATTGCATGGCTTCCCCTTTTAAAGCAAAATGTTCTAACTGGCTTGCACTAAGGTAAAGTATTCCCATTATTGATTTACCTTGTACCATGTAAATGTCATATCATTGCTTTAAGATGGCATTTGATNATATATAAGAATTGTGTGCCATGCATGTAAAATTCTCAAAAATTATATACTTCAAAATACATATTTGAGCCATAGTTGATTATGATTCATTCAAATGAGATTTTAATATGATTTAACTAAAGTAGATCCAATAATAAGAATTCTAACAACTTTTATAATGCAAATTATAAGATAGATAAAATAAAATGCAATCACAATAATTAGAATAGATAAATTTTGATAGATACAAAATATTTAGATGAATAGCTCATTCCTAATATAGCATCAAAATTTACCCTATGAATAACACTTAATTTCTTTTAGTATTTTTTCTATCATAGTGGCAAATATCTATGATAAATTTTCTATCATATATAAATTATCTCCACGTAGTCTCATAACATAAAAACAAGGTATACAACTGATAATACAAACTAAGGAGATGACATAAAAGTTTTAGCAATGATGAAATGCAAAGTATGAAAAGCAACTAAAATTGTAATAAATTGAATAAAAAATAAATTAAAGTGGCTTTCTCAGCACTGCCATGTTTCTTATCTTCTTAAAACATAATAAAATTCCCTTACTTTCACTGGTTAATTGCTCATATTATTTAAAAAAGAAAATTCTCTATATGAGTAAACTTAAGGAATAGGTGTTTTAATGAAAATTTAGTTATTTGTGAAACAAAGCAAACTTTCTCCTCCTTTATAAAGTCCTCCCATTCAATCTTTGGTAAAAGCATCATCCAAAATTTCTCAAAATGTTGTCCTTGCCATCATTGCATGGCTTCCCCTTTTAAAGCAAAATGTTCTAACCATCTTGCACTAAGGTAATATTTTTGTTTCCCAACAATCTTTTATTATCAAGAAAAATTATACCATCCAAAATCTTTATAATTATAACATCCAATCATTGTCAATAGTTGGCTCACATACTGTTTTCACTGTTTAGGGTTACATTCTAAAGCAAAATGTTCTAATTGTCTTGCACTAAGATAAAGTATTCCCATTATTGATTTACCTTGTACCATGTAAATGTCATATCATTGCTTTAAGATGGCATTTGATGGGCGTAAATCTATCAACCACCTAAGAACTCAAATTCATAATATTATGAAGCTCTATAAATTTCATGGACCCTCTTTTATTGTATTTTATAGTCTACTTCTATATGAATCATTCTTAGCAAATATTTCTACTTTCTTAATTGAACTAAAAGTTCAAAAATTCATTCTATATGGTAATTTTTGGTTCCAACTCATTGGCCTCCCATAACTATTTAACAAGCTAGATGACCCAATTATTTCAAAAAATTAGATTATAAACCTCTTAAGATTCATCTATTATCTATGTAGTGAAATTGAGGTGCAAATTTAACATTCATAGCTTTCTTGTGTTTGTGAGAGTATTCCCATGCTACCCCCTTTATTCTATTCCCTTGTATTCAAGAGAGCACTACGATTTAATGAATTTGGGGCAACATGATGGTCTACAAACACTGATAATTCTCAATAAAAGTGTAACCAACTTAAGTGTCTTACTCTTATTAATCTTAACAGAACATTAAAATATTGTTGCTTGAATATAACATTATAAAATAAGAACAATATATTACTATATAGTTTGAGTCGAGTAGAGCTTGAACCATCAAAGATTAGAGCTTGAGCTTGATTAATTTTATCGAGTTCGAGCTTAATCTCGAGCTGTAATCTAAAAGTTCAAGGGCTCATGAGCTGACTTGGTTATCATAAAAGAGAAAATTGAATATTAATTTAAAATAATGTTATAATCAAATGTTAAAAAATGAGAAATCACTAGCTTGGCTTATTAGCTCATCAGGAGCAATATTTGCGTACGTAAGTAAAGTTGCGTACGTAAGTAAAGTTGCGTAAATATTAGATTATTCGGATGATACAAATAGTTTATTCAGAGATTATAGGAAGAATTACAAAAGATATAACTTAAGTGTAAGATATTTATACTCTCAGAATAAAACTCTGTGTAAGAATTAGGCATGCAAATATTTCTCCACAGTCATTTCCACTCTGTTAGTTGTTGAGATTTGATCGCTAAGCTGGTCCAGAAAGCTTGCGCGGTGAGATCAATGGAGTCTCTCGCTACCACGGTCCGGCGTTGCGCGGCGCAATCCCTAGGCCGCAGATGCTATGTCCTCTACTCCTCCTCCAACACCTCTACCTCCTTCGATAATCGTTCACCTAACCCACCCCCAACGCCTTCCGCTGATCTCGAACCACAACCGGGATTTGAAAACCCNTTATAAATATGTCTTTATGTAGTGAATTTGAGGTGCGAATTTAACATTCATAGCTTTTTTGTGTTTGTGAGGGTATTCCCATGCTACCCACTTTATTCTATTCCTTTGTATTCAAGTGGCCACTAAGATTTAACGAACTTGGGCCAACATGATGGTCTACAAACACGACTAATTCTCAATAAAAGAGTAACCAACTTAAGTGTCTTACTCTTATTAATCTTAACAAAACATTAAAATATTCTTGCTTGAATATAACATTATAAAATAAGAACAATATATTACTATATAGTTCGAGTCGAGTAGAGCTTGAACCATCAAAGACTAGAGCTTGAGCTTGATTAATTTTATCAAGTTCGAGCTCAATCTCGAACTGTAATTTACGAGTTCAAGCTGGATTGTTTATCATAAAAGAGATAAATGAATATTAATTTAAAATAATGTTATAATCAAATGATAAAAAATGAGAAATCACTAGCTTGACTTATTAGCTTATTGAGCTCTTTAAGGAGCAATATTTTCGTACATAAGTAAAGTTGTGTGCATATTAGTTTATTCGGAGTATACATGTAGGTTATTCAAAGATTACAGAAAGAATTACAAGGAGTATAAACTAGATGTAACTTAACTGTAACCTTTGAATAATCTAACATGTACAAATAAATATATTAGTTGTTAGACTAGTTAACACCCCTAGATTTGATCGCTAAGCAGGTCCAGAAAGCTTGCGCGGTGAGATCAATGGAGCCTCTCGCCACCACGGTCCGGCGTTGCGCGGCGCAATCCCTAGGCCGCAGATGCTATTCCCTCTCCTCCTCCTCCTCCTCCTCCTCCTCCAACACCTCTACCTCCTCCGATAATCGTTCACCTAACCCACCCCCAACGCCTTCCGCTGATCTCGAACCACAACCGGGATTTGAAAACCCTCCAAAGCCAAGTCTCCCTCCTATCGTGCCTTCCGAACAAGCCGACGCGCTCTCACATCTTCTCTTCCAGCACCACAACCCCTTCCACGCCATGGAGTCGTCCCTGCAGCTCGCCGGCGTCCGCCTCTCTCCCAGCCTTGTTTTCCAGACCCTTCTACGCCTCCGTAACTTCTCCAAGATTGCACTAGGCTTCTTTGTTTGGTCGCGTGACCAGGCCTATCATTCGCATGATGCAGAGGCCTACGATTTGATGGTTGACATCTTGGGCAAGGTCCGCCAATTCGACGCCGCCTGGCAGCTCATCGTGGAGATGGATCAGCGCGGCGTGGCTCCATCGCCGCGGACGTTCGCCATTCTTGTCCGCCGATACGTTGCTGCAGGACTGACCAGGCAGGCCATCCGGGCCTTCGATGATATGGAGGCGTTTATTGGAAGGGAGCCTGGCGCAGCGGAATTCAACATGATCTTAGACACCCTTTGCAAGTATGGGTATCCTAAGGTTCACTCTTTTGCTCATTTGTAGTTCTCTTGTTTTTTTTTTTTTCTTTCTTTTATTTTTGTTTTGGAATTAATTCATTGTGCGAGGGTTTTTCCTTGATCCTGCGTGATTTTTCTTTGCAACATGTTTTAGAATACAGCGTTATTTAGATTATTTTATCGCCTAAATTCAGTGATATAGTTTTGATTCTATCAATGGTATGGTTGAAAGTGATTCTAGATGTTGGTGGACATCTGCATTGCAGCATTTTTGAAATGCATGAGCTGAGCGGACGTTTCTGAGAAATTGGTGGAGCTCAAAATTTGTTATATTGCTTATTAAGTTTGGCTGGATAATAGGAGGATAAAATGTAGATTTTAGAAGTGGAGAAGGAGCTGACCCCTGCTTTTCAAGTTGAGAAAGTTGTCTAGCTTTTTCTTGAAAGCCAAATCTATGTTCATAAAATTGTTTGGCTTGGATCAGATAGAGACAATAACTGGAAAGCCATGCTATTAAAATTCCGGATCCTTGCAAAACTTGACCTTGAGGGCATTATTCTCTGTACTTTGAATGAGTGCCTCCATCCTATTAAGCATTCAAAACGGCCACTAGGATGATCCTTCAACTCCGCAGGCTCAGATGATCTCTACTCCTAACTTTGCAGCCAAGGGCTAATAAGGCCACAAAGCTTCTCGTGAACTCTGCTCCATCGAAAATACTGACTTGCCTGCCACTCACAATTGTGGTCGCTTTCGTTCTCCGCCTCCATCATCTGACTAGGGATGCCATAGTTCCAACAAAATTAAGGCAAGATGATTCTCATTGACTGACAAGCCTTCTTCGCAAAACATTGTATGCCAATATGTAACAAATCTGGTCAATNATGAGATTTCTTATGTTGTTCTCATTGGATCTTCATGATATTCTGATGGGATCTATGATGCTTAAACATTTTTAATCAACGAGCAATGCAGTACTAGTGCAATGCCGGATACGACACTACTCCGACATATGTTAGACACAACATGAAAGTGTCTAATTTAAATAATATTTAAAGAAAGGACACATGTGTCCTAAATTAATGAATTAGATATTTCTTAAAATTTTATTAAACATTTGTATTTTTAAGATTAAAATTTTAAAGAAATTATTCTATTTTTTTATTTAAAACTTAAATTTATCTTGATGTAATATAAGTCATTCAACGTTTATATTTTGTATATCATAAACTAAATAATATTTTTTATTCCCTTAATTTTTGAAAATTAATGTTATTAAATTTCTTATTATTGTCTTTTTTATTTTCCTAAAGTCCCATTTATTTAATTTTATCTATTTTTTATAATTTTTACATACATACAATTCAATTCTTATATATTTACATATCTAACACCTACCCTTTAATATATATATATATATATATATATATATGCCATCCTACCTTTACTTGAAAAGATGCTTCTCACTTTTTAATAGTTAAAATGGTGGTATTTTTTATGTGATATGAAAGATTTTGGTGGTTTAAATGTAAAAAATAAAGTTTGGGAGTTAGATATGTAAATACATAAGAATTGGGTGCTACTTATGTAAATGTCCATTTATATTATAATTTTGTGTTCTACGCTTATCATTATCCTGTATTTTTAAAAATATAAGTGTCACGTATCTGTGTTGTGTCGTGTTCGTATCCGCGCATCATAGGATGGGATCTTCATGATATCCTTGCAAGTTCTTAGAAATAGGAGATGAAGGTGGATCATTGTTTGTTAAACGAGAACAAGTGAGACTTGATCAAGTAGGATCTTTGAGATATGAGAAGAATATGAAGGCTTAGAGTGTGGCTCTAGTACCATGGCAAAAATCATAAAAAGCTAAATCTTCACTTGATTGATCATGCTAGTATAAATATACTGTATAAAGATAAGAGAATAGATCACCAAGTAAACTAAGCAAAAATATGTTCCGTGATGAGTTCATATCACAATAATAAATAATATAAATTTATAATAAATATCAAGCTTATGTGAAAATTTTATATGGTAACAAAATAATTTTAATAACTCTACAAATAGATTTTTTTTTCCTTAGACTATTTTTTAAATGTGTATAATGCAAATGGGGCACGGCGGAGTGATACTTCGATGATGATTACAAATTTGGGGAATGGGAAAGGAGAGAGAACGAAAGGGTACACGACTCTAGGGGAGCTAGAGGGAAGGCAAAATAATCTAAAGAGAAAGCTTGGAAGAAGAGGGGAGGAGCAAGACATTCACGTTTTGATTTTAATATCCTTTAATTGATCCATACAATCTTAAGACACCCATTATATGTAATAAAGTCTTCAACACAAAGTTTTCAAAGCTACAGAGAAAATATAATGTGTCTTTATTCCATATTTAAACAGGAAACATAACTAAAACATACTTAAAAACAATTTGGCACCAACTTATGGCGTTAATCTATGGAGAAGAGTTGACTGTGATTGTATTGCATTATTCATTTAGGCCTAAGGAAACTCTTCTCTAACCTGATGGAAGTTGACGACCATAGCAGAGGAATGGTTAGATGGATGAAGTATAAAAA
>JXCR01138052.1:281578-304019 GCA_002079205.1 Phalaenopsis hybrid cultivar
AGTGTTTTGGGTTATTTTATTATTTTTAGATTATTTTTGTTGTTTTTTTCTATTTTTTCAGGTTGTCTTTGCTCATTGTTTATGCTACCATCTCTTTTTGTCCACCTCTGCAAATTTGTTGGTGCTGAAGAAGTTGTCATTGCTCATTAGATGGTTACTGCTACTATCGCTTGTTGTTTACTTCTCCATGTTTGTTGGTGCTGAGGAGGTTATTTATGCTCTGAGGCTTGATATTGTTGATGACTGCTTCTTGAAGGCTATTCTTCTCTGATTGTGCTGGATTGCTTGATGGATATGTAAGTAAAGCTCTTTTATTATTTTCTTCATCAGCTCCATTTCTCAATGTAATTATTCACTTTATTTTAAACCAATGTGCTGCGCATTCAAGCATCAACAATGCCTTTGAATAAACAACATCGTAGCATCATACACGCGAGCCAATCCGAGGAAAACAAACATCATACAGAGTTCGGACGATCTCATACAACCAAGTTTGGGCAAATCAATATTTCATATATTTATATGTAGAGGTCCAACACCACAAAGTTCATAGTTAAAAGCAGAATAATTAAGCTGTATAAAAAACAACATGGAGAATTAAGCAGCAGTGACCAAAATCCTCAATTCCTGAGTTGGAATGCTTTGTGGGGCTCTTTTCCATCAATGTCGGAATGATGAGGAAAATCATAGGGCAAATCTTGTGGCCTATGCCCAGCATCCAACAACACCCTCAGCACTTCTTTGTGGACAACTTCATTTCCTTCAGGAGTTAAGTGCAAGCCGTCCCTGCCACAAAAAGACATAAAAATTAGGAAGATTAACATATATACCGCATTCGATTCTTATTGTGTTTACATATCTAACACCTAACTTCAATTTTACAATTATGCCACCTTTAAAAATGTGTATTTCATTAAATTGATGGTATTTTTTTATATGATATGAAGATTTGGGCGGTATAAATGTTAAAAAGTGAAGTTTAGGTGTTAAATATGTAAATACAGAGGTATTGGGTGGTGTGTGCAAAAAGAAAAAAGGTATCAAATAACAAAAGAATTAACAAAATAAAAAGATCAATATAACATAACGGCTGCCTAAGATAAGAGATTNTACATGTATATCGCATTCAATTCTTATTGTGTTTACATATCTAACACCTAAACTTCAATTTTACACTTATGCCACCTTTAAGAATGTGTATTTCATTAAATTGATGGTATTTTTTTATATTATATGAAGATTTGGGCGGTATAAATGTAAAAAAGTGAAGTTTAGGTGTTAGATATGTAAATACAGAGGTATTGGGTGGTGTGTGCAAAAAGAAAAAAAAGTATCAAATAACAAAAGAATTAACAAAATAAAAAGATCAATATAACATAACGGCTGCCTAAGATAAGAGATTTATATCATAAAGTTTATGCATAGCTAAAGAAGCATTTGTCTTCCTGCAAACTTCAAGTTGTGCCAAGCATTTATACTGAAGCAAACATAAATTTAAACTAAGGGCCCGTTTGGGATAGCTTATAAGTGCGGCAGCATTTTTTAAAACGCCGCCTAACCGTTTGGTTTGCGCGTTTTTTAAAACGTTGCGTGCCGCGTTTGGGTTTTTTACACTAAACGCAAGCCGCGGGTCGACCCCCGCGGTCGACCTGTGGGCCACATTTCAGGATAAACTGTTTATCCTGAAACGCACAAGCTACCCCAAAGACCCTATGAGGATTTATGTAATTCTTATATATTTACATATTTATCCAACACCTAAATTTGATATGTGCTTATATTAACANAAATTTTAAACGAAGGGCCCGTTTGGGATAGCTTATAAGTGCGGCAGCATTTTTGAAAACGCCGCCTAACCGTTTGGTTTGCGCGTTTTTGAAAACGTTGCGTGCCGCGTTTGAGTTTTTTACACTAAACGCAAGCCGCAGGTCGACCCCTGTGGTCGACCTGTGGGCCACATTTCAAGATAAACTGCTTATCCTGAAACGCACAAGCTATCCCAAAGACACTAAGAGGATTTATGTAATTATTATATATTTACATATTTATCCAACACCTAAATTTGATATGTGCTTATATTTACACTTTAGTTTTGCAATGACATCAAAACTTATGTATGAAAACCTATATTATTCTGCTTTAGAAAATTTATAATTATTAGATTTTTTGATATGGTATTGAAATTTGTCTTATATAAGCACATATCAAAATTTAAGTGTTAATATGTAAATAAATCAAATCCAAAAACNATTAGTTTTGCAATGACATCAAAACTTATGTATGAAAACCTATATTATTCTGCTTTAGAAAATTTATAATTATTAGCTTTTTTGACATGCCATTGAACTTTGTCTTATATAAGCACATATCAAAATTTAAGTGTTAATATGTAAATAAATCAAATCCAAAAACATGATTAAATGCACATAATCTTATGTTTGCTTTACTAATCATTTGCAATCATACATAGCATATGCTTATCATATTAATCATGATACACTTCCATTCATCCATCTTTCTATTAAATGATAAATTACAGTTTCATGCCTTCCAGATATAAAGCTTTTGAAATGTAATTTATATGAAAAGAGGTTCAGCAGAACATGTTGAAGTAGAAAAACAAAATATATCCAATTTTGTAAGATGTGGAGGTTATTTATGAATATTGTGACAGGNTATGTTGAAGTAGAAAAAACAAAATATATCCAATTTTGTAAGATGTTGAGGTTATTTATGAATATTGTGATCAGGATCTAAAAGGGGATTTATCTCAAGCACAAGAAGCTGAATAAAAATCATACCTTAAGAACTTTTTCTGCCAGCCTACAGTTTTTTGCATGAGAGACCAGAGATCAACACAAGGTAGATTCAATTCCTGTGCTAGCTCAATGCAATTATTTGCATAAACTCCAGTCATTTCATTAGTCCTTTCTGGCAGCACTCTTGCCTTATCACCATACAGAAATCTAGAAAAAAAAAAAAGCTCCATTTCAAGTAAGAAAATAAAATGGGATGAATCCAAGGGAAGTACAAAGAATTTGAAANGCTCCATTTCAAGTAAGAAAATAAAATGGGATGAATCCAAGGGAAGTACAAAGAATTTGAAAAGGGAATCAAGAAAAAAATGGTAAACTTGTGCTTTTAGCCTATTAGGCAATGCTATTGGATTGCAGTAATCTTGCACCAAGGCAAACTATGGGTTGATTTATTAGGATAAATATGCAAACATATTATTTAAGTATTGATATCCGATGTTGATTAAATTGTGTATGAAATTGATTGACAGTTCATATTATTTAGCACTTTCAAGTTGATATTCATTTAGTATTGCTCTCTTGATTCTCAACAAAAAATTTGGACTTTCCATAATGCACACACCTTGAGTAAATAACTTTTATTTTTGGTATTATTGCACTTTCTATATTTAATTTTCATTTTTGCTCATACATTTATATATATATTTTGTATTTATATTGTAATGCTATTTAATGTTATTGATAACATGTTAAGTGTAGCATAAATTCCTATGGAGTTTATGGGCATTACATTGATGGATGAGAAATAAATATTAATCATACAAACCATGAACTATGTTCATAGGTAACATATTTAATCATAATGATTATAAAATCTTCATTATATCACCTTTGCTCATAATATAATATTTGTATAAAAAACACTTGCATGAATGATATATGTATTTTTGGTAGAACCTTTTTATGATTGGCTAGTTAAGCTGATGGGTACAAAGAGTGACCATTTTTTTATGAATCATTAGATATCTGTGTTGGTGAAAAACCTCATTAGCATATTGCCGGTCTTTTTTTTTTGGGGAAAAATAAATTTATGGGATTTAATTTAATTTAATATATACAATTTTGTATTTGTTGTTGTTGTAATTTTGATTTTGAAAATATTATTTTAATTTTGAAAAATGAATGAGACCAAAAGATCTCATATGTCTAATAGTTTAGATAATTGAACATAAATGTGTGAGTGTGCATTTGTGTTTAAATTTTATTAACTTATGAAAGAATCATTATTTCCTCTCTAATTGTCCTGCTCGCAGCTTGCCGAATCTATTAAGGGTAGGTTTTGGCTGTAAATTTAGGGGCACTATAGTGACGAAAGATTAAAAGGGAAAGAAAGCATAAGTTTATACGTGTCATGACCCAGCCCTGGGCATAAAATTAAACTAAGATCGGTATCGGCGGTCGGACGATGGAAATTAAGTTATTTATATTTATTTTTTATAGGTAGTTATTAACAAATGAAAGAGCCACTAAAAAAATTAAATTAAAACAATATAATTAAATTTATTTCTTTACAAGTTGTCTGCATCTTCTATAATATTTCTATAATATTTCTCTTCTATTACCTGTTTCTTAATAAATTAAGTACACTTGAAAAACTAGTTTAATAAACAAAATAAAGCCAGTAAATAACTCCTAAACTATAGTAATATAAGGGCTAAGAAATAATATACATGTCAGTTAAACTTTTAATAAATCAAAATAACATATTGGATAATTCATGAATAAGATCACGTGCATGCTATCAATGTATTTTACTATATCAATAGCATATCTATCATTTCTATATCAAAACAACTGTCACAAGAGTGTCATTTAAAAATATATCCATTAAGGTATTTCAATATCAATATCATTTTTCATATACATATATGAGTGTCTTAGTTTTCCCCCGTTAATATCATAAAAAATTGGCTCTATCATAGTTACTCATGCACATACAAACAACCAATATAGCATATCATTCGTGTATTCATCTCATTCAACTCAATATAATATATAGCAGTGATCATTTAATGATAGTAAATAGCTATAAACATATAATATCCTTAACAATGTGACCAATAAATTAAAAAAATATATCAATTTAAATAAATTTAAACTTGTGAAAATATCATTAACTCCAAAATGGCTGAAGAGAAATAAAATATTACTATAGATTAATAATACAAGTACTCACCTCAATGTTGATTGAATTGTTATTTGATTTGTTTTGATGTCGACTCTTCTAAAATTGAAAATCTAAAATAAACATGTTATTAATATTGCTAAAATTTAATTTATTTATTATTTTAATTAATTGTTAATTTTACATTATTTAAGTATTAATTTCCATCGTTTTACTTTATGAAATCTTAATTAATTTTATTTTGCTATTAAAAATCATTAATTAAACTATAATATAAACTCAATTTTTTCTTACCGAAATTTGCTCAGGTGAATCTTCATCCCCTTCTAGTTCGCACACTTTGCCTCATTCTATTCCCCTCCAAATTGAATTCCCAACCAAAAGCCNCTAGGTTCATAAAATTGTTTGGCTTGGATCAGATAGAGACAATAACTGGAAATCTATGCTATTAAAATTCTGGATCCTTGCAAAACTTGACCTTGAGGGCCTTATTCTCTGTACTTTGAATGAGTGCCTCCATCCTATTAAGCATTCAAAACAGCCACTAGAATAATCCTTCAACTCCGCAGGCTCAGATGATCTCTACTCCTAACTTTGCAGCCAAGGGCTAATAAAGCCACAAAGCTTCTCGTGAACTGTACTCCATNTGTTCATAAAATTGTTTGGCTTGGATCAGATAGAGACAATAACTGGAAATCCATGCTATTAAAATTCCGGATCCTTGCAAAACTTGACCTTGAGGGCCTTATTCTCTGTACTTTGAGTGCCTCCATCCTATTAAGCATTCAAAACAGCCACTAGAATGATCCTTCAACTCCGCAGGCTCGGATGATCTCTACTCCTAACTTTGCAGCCAAGGGCTAATAAAGCCACAAAGCTTCTCGTGAACTGTACTCCATCGAAAATACTGACTTGCCTGCCACTCCCAATTGTGGTCGCTCTCGTTCTCCGTCTCCATCATCTGCTAGGGATGCCATAGTTCCAACAAAATTACGGCAAGATGATTCTCATTGACTGACTACAAAGGCGTCAAGCCTTCTTCGCAAAACATTGTATGCCAATATGTAACAAATCTGGTCAATCTATGGTAAAATGCTAGCATATGTCGGATCTTACTTACAATAGCACACAACAATCTACTCCCGTTCTTTTTTATGGCTCCTCACTTTCTTTGGATGATTGGTAATTGGACATAGGAGCAACTTCTCTCATAACATCTGACTCTACTCACTTTATCACTCCTAGTATGTACTGCTGTCAACAACATGTAATTATGGCGGTGGTCATATGCTCCTTATCTCCAATAGTGCAACCTATACCACCAATAATCTTTTTCTATCTCACATTCTTCATGATCTAAATATATACTATAATCTTCTCTCAGTTCAATGCCTCACCTATATCTCATTCAATGCTAATGGCTATATCCCGAGGACTTGAAGACCACCATAACTCTTCTTAAGCGGCCTTTACCACAATAAACTCTATCCTGCTAATGCCCATCCATGGAAGCTCTTCATCACCAATTTCACTCTCATCTCCACTCAATCGATCAAGGACCTACGACCAAAGTTCTAAGATAGAACTCATTGAATCCAAAGAGGAGTTCCAATGTTCAATGTTTCAATCGAGGTTAAACCAAATACAATAACAACAACNGCTGCGGTCAACAACATGTAATTATGGCGGTGGTCATATACTCCTTATCTCCAATAGTGCAACCTATACCACCAATAATCTTTTTCTATCTCACATTCTTCATGATCTAAATATATACTATAATCTTCTCTCAGTTCAATGCCTCACCTATATCTCATTCAATGCTAATGGCTATATCCCGAGGACTTGAAGACCACCATAACTCTTCTTAAGCGGCCTTTACCACAATGAACTCTGTCCTGCTAATGCCCATCCATGGAAGCTCTTCATCACCAATTTCACTCTCATTTCCACTCAATCGATCAAGGACCTATGACCAAAGTTCTAAGATAGAACTGGTCATTGAATCCAAAGAGGAGTTCCAATGTTTAATGTTTCAATTGAGGTTAAACCAAATACAATACAACAACAAGCTTTTATCCTACTAAGTAGGGTTAAACCAGATAATGTAATAAACATTAAAATTCTTCTAACATAGTTTAAATGTTGCAATAATGTTACTATGTGATAAAAACAAATAAAACTCGTACAATAATATCTTCAATAATTGTAAATTTAAAGTTTGTTAAGATATAATTATGTGTATTATAAATTTAGTTATACACATTAAATATATTTAAAAATTTTAAATATATATATAATATAGATATATAAATATAAATATACTTTATAATAAGAATATAATTATTAATAGGAATATAATTTATAATTATTAATAAGAATATAAAATCTATAATATAAAAAAGGGTTAAAAATTAAAATGTTGTTATTATATTTTTATATTATGTAGCCTATTTAATATTCTCAAAACTCAAATCCCTTGGCATAGTTTTTTAATCTTGTAGCTCGATTCAAGTTTCAACATACTCATAACTTTTGCTAATCTTACATTGTATGAAAGAGTTAGTATTGCATTGTTTATATGATTTTTTTTTCTTTGCAATATGTGCGTATAACTCACCTTATTGGTCAACATGTTATGAATTAAATTGACTTGAAAATATAATAATTAATGTAAGTTTTTTAAATCAAAAATTATAAGTTTAACTTTATATAATTTATAGATATATTTTTTATATGAAAATTTATTATCATTGGATTGATAATTAAAGATAATTAAAGGCATTATTTGGGCCAACCTGCTCTCTATAAGCAGGATTGGTTCGCCGGTTTTTCGGTCGAAAGCGGCTGTTCAAATGGATTCTCACTACTTTCATGTGAAAATAATTTTCAAGGATAATTATTTTGGTTGTATTCTCGGTTCTAGTTTGAACCAGTCCAGTCTGATTTTTAAAGCATTTCCTATTACATCGACATTATGACCATCCCTCTTCTTTTTTTTTTTTCAAATACCAATTTTATTATATGTTTTCATCATTCATACAGCCATGTAGTTTATGTTGATTATCAAAAAGTTATCATCTTCCCCTTAAAGCATCTCCAATTCACGCTTATAAACTACTATTACTTATCCACATGGATGTTTATGGACCTTTGGTTGCCATTTCTCTGCATGGTAATAAATACTATGCATCTTTCATTGATGACTGTTCACCCTACCATCAGGTCTTTTTCAATGTTCAAGAAATATAACAACCCAAAATTCATTCAATTCAATGATAGAGATCTAGCATGTTAAGCCCGGTAGCAACGATATTGGAGATGAAATCCTTGTGAGATTTCTTATGTTGTTCTCATTGGATCTTCATGATATTCTGATGGGATCTAT
This sequence comes from Phalaenopsis hybrid cultivar, assembly GCA_002079205.1. Taxonomy (NCBI): domain Eukaryota; kingdom Viridiplantae; phylum Streptophyta; class Magnoliopsida; order Asparagales; family Orchidaceae; genus Phalaenopsis; species Phalaenopsis hybrid cultivar. The sequence continues at coordinate 289,908 of JXCR01138052.1, forward strand.
GATGCTTAAACATTTTTAATCAAGGAGCAATGCAATACTAGTGCAATGTCGGATACGATACTACTCCGACATATGTTAGACACAACATGAAAGTGTCTGATTTAAATAATATTTCAAAAAAGAACACGTGTCCTAAATTAATGAATTAAATATTTCTTAAAATTTTTTTAAACATTTATATTTTTAAGATTAAAATTTTAAAGAAATTATTCTATTTTTTTAATTTAAAATTTAAATTTATCTTGATGAAATATAAGTCATTCAGCGTTTATATTTTGTATATCATAAACTAAATAATATTTTTTATTCCCTTAATTTTTGAAAATTAATGTTATTANAAATTTTATTAAACATTTGTATTTTTAAGATTAAAATTTTAAAGAAATTATTCTATTTTTTTATTTAAAACTTAAATTTTTCTTGATGTAATATAAGTCATTCAACGTTTATATTTTGTATATCATAAACTAAATAATATTTTTTATTCCCTTAATTTTTGAAAATTAATGTTATTAAATTTCTTATTATTGTCTTTTTTATTTTCCTAAAGTCCCATTTATTTAATTTTATCTATTTTTTATAATTTTTACATACATACAATTCAATTCTTATATATTTACATATCTAACACCTAACCTTTAATTTATATATATATATATATATATATATATATATGTATATATGCCATCCTACCTGTACTTGAAAAGATGCATCTCACTTTTTAATAGTTAAAATGGTGGTATTTTTTATGTGATATGAAAGATTTTGGTGGTTTAAATGTAAAAAATAAAGTTTGGGAGTTAGATATGTAAATACATAAGAATTGGGTGCTACTTATGTAAATGTCCATTTATATTATAATGTCGTGTTCTACGTTTATCATTTTCCTGTATTTTTAAAAATATAAGTGTCATGTATCTATGTTGTGTCATGTTCGTATCCACGCATCATAAGATGGGATCTTCATGATATCCTTACAAGTTCTTAGAAATAGGAGATGAAGCTGGATCATTTTTTGTTGAACGAGAACAAGTGAGACTTGATCAAGTAGGATCTTTGAGATATGAGAAGAAGATGAAGGCTTAGAGTGTGGCTCTAGTACCATGGCAAAAAGCATAAAAAGCTAAATCTTCACTTGATTGATCATGCTAATATAAAAATACAGGATAATGATAAGCGCAGAACACGACATTATAATATAAATGGACATTTACATAAGTGTAATGTATCTGTGTTGTGTCATGTTCGTATCCGCGCATCATAGGATGGGATCTTCATGATATCCTTACAAGTTCTTAGAAATAGGAGATGAAGGTGGATCATTGTTTGTTAAATGAGAACAAGTGAGACTTGATCAAGTAGGATCTTTGAGATATGAGAAGAAGATGAAGGCTTGGAGTGTGGCTCTAGTACCATGGCAAAAATCATAAAAAGCTAAATCTTCACTTGATTGATCATGCTAGTATAAATATACTGTATAAAGATAAGAGAATAGATCACTAAGTAAACTAAGCAAAAATATGTTCCGTGATGAGTATATATCACAATAATAAATAATATAAATTTATAATAAATATCAAGCTTATGTGAAAATTTTTATATGGTAACAAAATAATTTTAATAACTCTACAAATAGATTGTGTCTCTTTTTTTTTTTCCTTAGACTATTCTTTAAATGTGTATAATTCAAATGGGGCACGGCGGAGTGATACTTCGATGATGATTACAAATTTGTGGAATGGGAAAGGAGAGAGGAAGAAAGGGTACACGACTCTAGGGGAGCTAGAGGGAAGGGAAAATAATCTAAAGAGAAAGGTTGGAAGAAGAGGGGAGGAGTAAGGCATTCACGTTTTGATTTTAATATCCTTTAATTGATCCATACAATCTTAAGACACCCATTATATGTAATAAAGTCTTCAACACAAAGTTTTCAAAGCTACAGAGAAAATATAATGTGTCTTTATTCCATATTTAAACAGGAAACATAACTAAAACATACTTAAAAACAATTTGGCACCAACTTACGGCATTAATCTATATGGAGAAGAGTTGACTGTGATTGTATTGCATTATTCATTTAGGCCTAAGGAAACTCTTCTCTAACCTGATGGAAGTTGACGACCATAGCAGAGGAATGGTTAGATGGATGAAGTATAAAATCCGCAAATTGAATTATGCTTTGGCTCATAACAATAATTATTAAAAAGTCTTTGATGACTTAACAAACTTAATCAATGACTAGCAAGGAAATGACAATAGTAGTGGAAGCAGAAACTCAACAAATTATAGTGGTGATTGAAGCAGGTTGAATCCCAAGAAGCACCAAATGAGGTACAACAACGACAACAAGCCTTTATCCCATTAAGTGGGGTCGGCTACATGAATTCTTTTTCTCCATTGTATCCTATGGAGTTTCATATTTTTATTTAATTCTAATAAATTAAGATCATTTTTTAATACCACATGCCTAAGTCTTTATAGGTCTACCTCTACCTTTCTTAACATAGTCGAATCTAAAACATCAATTCTCTTAACTGGATCGTCAGATGGTCGATGTTTAATGTGACCAAATCATCTGAGACAACTCTCTTTAATCTTTTCTGCCACTGGAGCTACACCCACTCTTTCATGAATATATTCATTTTGCTTTTTGTCTCTGAGTGTAAAGCACTCATCCACCCCGACATTCTCATCTAAAATCAATAAAATCACCACTTATTGCTAGAATCATTGAGAAAGGTGCCACTACTGAAGGTTCTATAGAATACATTATTTTTGCTTCAATTGTTGTTCTTTTCGAAGCTTATGGAATGGATAAGCCTTCAATAGTCTTTTGGACTCCATCCACACCAAAAGCGACGTGTAGTTTTTTGGAGTTAAAATTTAACCATGCATTTTTTTGTTTTTTTTTTTTGTCTGAGATTAGCAAAAGAAACTTCTCGGATGTCAGAATAATCATAGATTGAAATATATTCCAATAAACTCAATCTAGTTATCAGTTATTGTAGTGAGACAAGCAGTTTGAGATCTATTTTAAAGGTACGATAGTATTTGTCACACATTGATGTTTAGAGGGCCATCTTCTTTTCTCTTATTGAGATAATCTGGAAGTTTGTTTTCTTCATTTATCAGCTTGATTTATTGTGATTCCTCAGTTTTTCCACATTGTTGGAAGCTATGAAAGGCGAAGGACTTGATATGAATGTGGACAATTTATCCGTAAGGTTAAGAATGGCATACTTCAAATTTTCTTTTCTTCCTTTCTTGTTACTTTGGTTGGGGCATCTGAATTTCTTTGGTTTTTCTTTAAAAACAATAATAACCAAAAGAATTAGCAAAATGCTCCTTGTCTAATGGACCAAATGAAACTAAATAATACAAATAAAATAACTAAAGAGTCGCTCTTGCTTTGACACATTATGGTAACTAAAAAAGCATGCCAAACTTGTGATCAGCCCGAAACTCAACTTTTCCACTCTTAAAACAGACTAATGTCAAACTTCCATCTGCGCCCTTCTGTGTTTCACATGTTGAAAGTATAAATAAGCACCTACGCAACTAATTCCTTATGAATTTCGATTTTACATCTGTCAATTTATTAGCCAAAATCAGTTTTATGTGTGTGTGTGTACATTTATTCCCCAATTATCTCCGCTTTAAAAAAAAGAAACTTATTTTTATTGTCTTAAGTATATGTAATTTGTATCAACGAAAGTTCAGAAAATTAGATGAAATTCTTTTTGACCTGCATGCATACAGCATGCGGAAAATATCATATATTATTCTATGTTTACTGCGTTTTGCAAGGCAAGCTGCATATGTACTACTGTTCCATCATCTTGATTTTTATATGACCTTAAAAGGGGAATGCCTTTAAGCTTTTGCTATTACCTGAATAATTTTGATATCATTATTACTTGGTTTTACATGCAAATATGAATTATGATTGTTAGTATTTAATTAAACTTTTATTTCTTCTGTTTTTATGAACATTGAATTCAGGTAGCAACCGAGTTGTTTAACAAGAGGAAAATCTCATTTGAACCAGATGAAAAGGCATACACAATATTGATATATGGGTGGTGCAAAATAAAAAAGGCTGATATGGCCCACAAGCTCCTAAAGGAGATGATCGAACGGGGAGTGGAACTAAATGTGGTAACATATAATGTTCTCTTAAATGGAATTTGTAGAAGAGCAAGCTTACATCCAGATGTTCGCTTTGATAAAACAATTCATGAAGCTGAGAATCTCTTAAGGGATATGCGTAACCGAGGCATCGAGCCTGATGTCACGAGCTACTCAATTATCATCCATGTTTGCAGCAGAGCCCATAAACCCGAGTTATCGGTTTCTATGCTTCGCTCGATGAAGGAGAATGGAATCTCTCCCACAGTTGCGACGTACACCTCCGTGATCAAATGTCTCGCGTCCTGCGGAAGATTGGAAGAAGCGGAAGAGTTGCTTAACGAAATGACGACCAACGGAGTGTGCCCATCCCCCGCAGCATACAATTGCTTCTTTAAAGAATATCGCGGTCGGAAAGATGTCGACAAAGCAATGAAATTGTACAAGAAGACGAAGGAGATGGGTTCGCCGGGCGTGCTTGATATTCGTACCTATAACATATTGATTGGGATGTTTTCGAGGTTAAGCCGAATGGAACTTATTGATGAACTATGGAATGATATGATTGAGAAGGGTGTTGGTCCAGACATGGATTCATACACTTTGTTGATACATGGGTTGTGTGAGAGGCAGAAGTGGAAGGAGGCATGCCAGTTTTTTATGGAAATGATTGAGAAAGGGATCCTACCACAAAAAATCACTTTTGAGACTCTTTATAGGGGACTGATACAGGCAGATATGCTCAGAACTTGGAGGAGGCTCCAGAAAAGGATCAATGAGGAGTCATTGAAGTTTAGTTCTGATTTCCAGTTGTATCAATTGAAACCCTATAAAAGGTGATGACTTTGTTCTCAGCTTTCTACAGAAAGCATGTTGAATCTGCAGCGTATCACCTAAAGCAAAGTTGGATGAATTGTAATATTTCAGTTGTTGAGGAGCTTAAAACAGCGGATTCTTCTCCCACCTTCATAATGTGAGAGTTTATTGTTTTGGGGTGAGAATCCAAACTAAGGACTTTGTGACAACTTCCAAGGCCCTTATCAACTGGACTAATTGCAGAAATAGTGGTTTACTTATATCATTGATGAAGTGAATCACCCTTGGATTCTGAACTAATAAAAAATGAGAATTTAAATTTTTGGGGGAAGTCTTGGTGTTGGTTTAAGCGACATGGTTAGGGTCCACATGCTTTACTTCTGTGTTGAACATAATATACATTCTTTTTCATTGGACTTTTAAGGGTCTGTTTGGGGCAGCTGCAACTGATCAGTAAGTTTTTGCGGATAAGCTGACTGACTGTTTTTTTCAGCTTAAAAACAATTGTATAACAGTTGCTTCTGAACAAATTGTCATTCTACCTCTATATAGTAATGTTCTTTGTAATAGAACTGTTATAACAATATATTTGATACTTGAGAAGAAAAAATTCACCCCCCACCCCCCCCCCCCNTAACTTTCAACCTGAAGTGCTCTGAGATCTGAAGATCTGTTGTGGATGAAGCTGGCTGTCATTGCAATATTGAATTTGAAACAGGCAATGAATGTGAGTAAACGAGGAAATTGCTTTTACTAGTCCAACCAAACTTTGATGCCTATCAGGCTTGACAAGTCCCCACAATTCTTTTATATTTACAAATCTTTAACACCTAAACTTTATATTTACAGTTATAACACTCTGATGGTGTATTAACTTTTGAAGTAGGTGATGTTGATATTATTGATGTGATATTAAATATTTAAGAGCTATTCATACAAATATTAAAGTTTGGGTCTCAGATATGTAGATTCATTCATAGGAACTGTGTGGTATGTATGCAAATGCTCCTTTTGTTTTTATGTTTTCTGTCATCAGCTCTGTTGTAAACTCTTACACAATTTCAGTCATCAGATTGCAGGAATATTTCTATTTTATTGCACAATAAATCAATAATTTGCAAATTTTAATTTGGTTATGACTATATATTTAATAATGACAAATTTATTTTATTGAAGTTTTAAAAAAAAAATTATTTTTCTTTCTGATTAGCTTATTTTTGGATCTATTTTTTGTTTTAAAAAATATACAAAATAATTTTTATTTTTTTTTCTAATTGTCTTTAGATATTTGATTCATTTTTATAGAAGTGTAAATATTTATTTTAAAATAAAATAAATATAAAATACAAAATTGATTATAAATGGCCCTTAAGTGATTGAAGTTGTTTTCATTAATTTTAAGCAAAGATGCATTGGTTAAGAGTGTTTTGGGTTATTTTATTATTTTTAGATTATTTTTGTTGTTTTTTCTATTTTTTCAGGTTGTCTTTGNTTATAAAAGTGTAAATATTTATTTTAAAATAAAATAAATATAAAATATAAAATTGATTATAAATGGCCCCTTAAGTGATTGAAGTTGTTTATATTAATTTTAAGCGAAGATGCATTGGTTAGAGTGTTTTGGGTTATTTTATTATTTTTAGATTATTTTTGTTGTTTTTTCTATTTTTTCAGGTTGTCTTTGCTCATTGTTTATGCTACCATCTCTTTTTTGTCTACCTCTGCAAATTTGTTGGTGATGAAGAAGTTGTCATTGCTCATTAGATGATTACTGCTACTATCGCTTGTTGTTTACTTCTCCATGTTTGCTGGTGCTGAGGATGTTATTTATGCTCTGAGGCCTGATATTGTTGCTGACTGCTTCTTGAAGGCTATTCTTCTCTGATTGTCATGGATTGCTTGCTGCTGTTAGAGTGTTTTTCTCTTTGCTAAAGAGACTGTGGTTGCTGCCTGTTATTGTTTTCTGGGTATATATATATATATATATTGATTGTGGGTGTTGGATGGATGTGTAAGTAAAGCTCTTTTATTATTTTCTTCATCAGCTCCATTTCTCAATGTAATTATTCACTTTATTTTAAANTTTGTTGTTTACTTCTCCATGTTTGTTGGTGCTGACGAGGTTATTTATGCTCTGAGGCTTGATATTGTTGTTGACTGCTTCTTGAAGGCTATTCTTCTCTGATTGTGATGGATTGCTTGATGGATATGTAAGTAAAGCTCTTTTATTATTTTCTTCATCAGCTCCATTTCACAATGTAATTATTTACTTTATTTTAAATCAATGTGCTACGCATTCAAGCATCAACAATGCCTTTGAATAAACAACGTCGTAGCATCATACACGCGAGCCAATCCGAGGAAAACAACCATCATACAGAGTTCGAACGATCTCATACAAACAAGTTTGGGCAAATCAATATTTTATATATTTATATGTAGAGGTCCAACACCACAAGTTCATAGTTAAAAGCAGAATAATTAAGCTGTATTAAAAACAACATGGAGGATTAAGCAGCAGTGACCAAAAACCTCAATTCCTGAGTTGGAATGCTTTGTGGGGCTCTTTTCCATCAATGTCNGAAGCATCAGCAATGCCTTTGAATAAACAACGTCGTAGCATCATGCACGCCAGCCAATCCGAGGAAAACAACCATCATACAGAGTTCGGACGATCTCATACAACCAAGTTTGGGCAAATCAATATTTCATATATTTATATGTAGAGGTCCAACACCACAAGTTCATGGTTAAAAGCAGAATAATCAAGCTGTATAAAAAACAACATGGAGAATTAAGCAGCAGTGACCAAAAACCTCAATTCCTGAGTTGGAATGCTTTGTGGGGCTCTTTTCCATCAATGTCGGAATGATGAGGAAAATCATAGGGCAAATCTTGTGGCCTATGCCCAGCATCCAACAACACCCTCAGCACTTCTTTGTGGACAACTTCATTTCCTTCAGGAGTTAAGTGCAAGCCGTCCCTGCCACAAAAAACATAAAAATTAGGAAGATTAACATATATATATATAGCATTCAATTCTTATTGTGTTTACATGTCTAACACGTAAACTTCAATTTTACACTTATGCCACCTTTAAAAATGTGTATTTCATTAAATTGATGGTATTTTTTTTATATGATATGAAGATTTGGGTGGTATAAATGTAAAAAAAGTGAATTTTAGGTGTTAGATATGTAAAAACAGAGGAAGTGGGTAGTGTGTGTATGTACATGCCCCCACCCCAAAAAGAAAAAAGGTATCAAATAAAAAAATAATTAACAAAATAAAAAGATCAATATAACATAACGGCTGCCTAAGATAAGAGATTTATATCATAACGTTTATGCATAGCTAAAGAAGCATTTTTTCTTCCTGCAAACTTCAAAGTTGTGCCAAGCATTTATACTGAAGCAAACAAAAATATAAACTAAGGGCCCGTTTGGAGTAGCTTATAAGTACGGCGGCATTTTTGAAAACGCCACCTAACCGTTTGGTTTGTGGGTTTTTGAAAATGATGCGTGTCGCGTTTGGGTTTTATACACTAAACGCAGGTCGAGGACCACATTTCAGGATAAGCTGTTTATCCTGAAACGCACAAACTACCCCAAAGACCCTAAGAGGATTTATGTAATTCTTATATATTTACATATTTATCCAACACCTAAATTTGATATGTGCTTATATTAACACTTTAGTTTTGCAATGACATCAAAACTTATGTATGAAAACCTATATCATTCTGCTTTAGAAAATTTATAATTATTAGCTTTTTTGATATGGCATTGAAATTTGTCTTATATAAGCACATATCAAAATTTAAGTGTTAATATGTAAATAAATCAAATCCAAAAACATGATTAAATGCACATAATCTTATGTTTGCTTTACTAATCATTTGCAATCATACATAGCATATGCTTACCACATTCATCATAATACACTTCCATTCATCCATCTTTCTATTAAATGATAAATTACAGTTTCATGCCTTCCAGATATAAAGCTTTTGAAATATAATTTATATGAAAAGAGGTTCAGCAGAATATGTTGAAGTAGAAAAACAAAATATATCCAATTTTGTAAGATGTGGAGGTTATTTATGAATATTGTGATCAGGATCTAAAAGGGGATTTATCTCAAGCACAAGAAGCTGAATAAAAATCATACCTCAAGAACTTTTTCTGCCAGCCTACAGTTTTTTGCATGAGAGACCATAGATCAACATAAGGTAGATTCAATTCCTGTGCTAGCTCAATGCAATTATTTGCATAAACTCCAGTCATTTCATTAGTCCTTTCTGGAAGCACTCTTGCCTTATCACCATACAGAAATCTAGAAAAAAAAAAGCCCCATTTCAAGTAAGAAAATAAAATGGGATGAATCCAAGGGAAGTACAAAGAATTTGAAAAGGGAATCAAGAAAAAAATGGTAAACTTGTGCTTTTAGCCTATTAGGCAATGCTATTGGATTGCAGTAATCTTGCACCAAGGCAAACTATGGGTTGATTTATTAGGATAAATATGCAAACATATTATTTAAGTATTGATATCCAATGTTTATTAAATTGTGTATGAAATTGATTGACAGTTCATATTATTTAGCACTTTCAACTTGATATTCATTTAGTATTGCTCTCTTGATTCTCAACAAAAAATTTGGACTTTCCATAATGCACACACCTCGAGTAAATAACTTTAATTTTTGGTATAATTGCACTTTTCTTTATTAGGGGTATTATCCTTGACAACTTAAGTAGCTTTCTTTTAGATATTATATATTTAATTTTCATTTTTTCTCGTACATTTTTATATATTTTTTGTATTTATATTGTAATGCTATTTAATGTTATTGATACCATGCTAAGTGTAGCATAAATTCCTATGAAGTTTATGGGCATTTCATTGATGGATGAGAAATAAATATTAATCATACAAACCATGAACTATGTTCATATGTAACATATTTAATCATAATGATTATAAAATCTTCATTATATCACCTTTGCTCGTAATATAATATTTATATAAAAAACACTTGCATGAATCATATATGTATTTTTGGTAGAACCTTTTTATGATTGGCTAGTTAAGCTGATGGGTCCAAAGAGTGACCATTTTTTTAGGAATCATTAGATATCTGTGTTGGTGAAAAACCTCATTAGCATATTGTCGGTCTTTTTTTTTTTTTGGGAAGATAAATTTATGGGATTTAATTTAATTTAATATATATAATTTTGTTGTTGTTGTTGTTGTTGTAATTTTGATTTTGAAAATATTTTTTTTAATTTTGATTTTGAAAATTTTTTTTTAATTTTGAAAAATGAATGAGACCAAATAGATCTCATATATCTGATAGTTTAGATAATTGAACAAAAATGTGTGAGTGTGCATTTGTGTTTAAATTTTATTAACTTATGAAAGAATCATTATTTCCTCTCTAATTGTCGTGCTCGCAGCTTGCCGAACCTATTAAGGGTAGGTTTTGGCTGTAAATTTAGGGGCACTATAGTGATGAAAGATTAAAAGGGAAAGAATGCAAAAGTTTATACGTGTCATGACCCAACCCTGGGCATAGAATTAAACCAAGACCGGTATCGGCGGCCGACGATGGAAATTAAGTTATCTATATTTATTTTTTATAGGTAGTTATTAATAAATGAAAGAGCCACTAAAAAAATTAAATTTATTTCTTTACAAGTTGTTTGCATCTTCTATAAACTTTCTCTTCTATTACTTATTTCTTAATAAATTAAGTACACCTGAATAACTAGTTTAATAAACAAAATAAAGCCAGTAAATAATACTCATACTCCTAAACTATAGTAATATAAGGGCTAAGGAAATAATATGCATGTCAGCTAAACTTTTCATAAATCAAAATAAAATATTGAATAATTCAAGAATATGATAACGTGCATGTTATCAATATATTTTACTATATCAATAGCATATCTATCATTTCTATATCAATACAACTGTTAATCTAAAAATATATCCATTAAGATATTTCAATATCAATATCATTTTTCATATACGTGTATGAGTGTTTTAGTTTTCCCCTTTTAATATCATAAAAATTTGGCTCTATGATAGTCAATCATGCACATACAAGCAGCCAATATAGTATATCATTCGTGTGTTCATCCCATTCAACTCTATAATATATAGCAGTGATCTTTTAATGATAGTAAATAGCTATAAACATATAATAACCTTAACAATGTGACCAATAAATTAAAAAATATATCAATTCAAATAAATTTGAACTTGTGAAAATATCATTAACTCCAAAATCGCTGAAGAGAAATAAAATATTACTATAGATTAATAATACAAGTACTCACCTTCATGTTGATTGATTTGTTATTGATTTATTTTGATGTCGACTCTTCTAAAATTGAAAATCTAAAATAAACATGTCATTAATATTACTAAAATTTAATTTATTTATTATTTTAATTAATTATTAATTTTATATTATTTAAGTATTAATTTCCATTGTTTTAGTTTATGAAATCTTAATTAACTTTATTTTGCTATTAAAATTCATTAATTAAACTATAATATAAACTCAAATTTTTCTTACCGAAATTTGCCCAGGTAAATCTCCATCCCCTTCTAGTTCGCACACTTTGCCTCATTCTATTCCCCTCCAAATTGAATTCCCAACCAAAAACCCTANTCATAAGTCCCCTCAGGTCACGGGGTTGAATGCCCCTGTGTAGGGTGTGGTGCTCGAATATTCAGCATACCTAGGGATGGTCGGGGCTTGGCTAATAGCTTTCGGTCATTCCTTATATATATAGGTTTTGGACATTCCGTGTCTAGGGTGTGGTGCTCAATTAAACAAATTTTATTAAAGCTTACCTTCCTAGGTTTTGGACAGCAAGCACGCAGTTGATGTCGAAGTGGCGCAACTATTCAGAAAGAGGGCAGCAAGGACGGCTTGGTATGGGTGCAAATTCTAGTAGTGAGCAGCAAGTGGAATGGTTTGCAAGCTGCAAAAGCGAAGGTAGGAGACGAGGACAGCAAGGGGAAGCGAGTGGCAGCAGGGAAAACATGGGAAGGTGAATTGCAGAGGGGACTGGGGGAAGATAAGTATCCCCGCGGGTTCAAGTTACAGTCGGGGCGCCCCTCGAACCTTTGGAGAAGATAATCACCTCAGGTAATTTACAACGGGATCACTTCCTCCTCATCGGATACAACCCTTGGAAGGGAGGAACACCTTAGAAGCAGAAAACTGAAATCAGAAACAAATCGACACTACTTCTAATGCAAGCAAACCAACAATACATGATAGATGATAGTAGATATAAATAGAAAGTAATATGAAAGGAAAGGGATTGAATGGGAAGACATAGAAAAAGAAAGGAAAATAAATAGGAAAGGAAGAGAAATGGGCAAGCAATAGAAACAGGAAAGGAAGAGAAATGGGCAAGGAATAGGAATAGGAATAGGAAAGAAAGAGAAATAGAAAGGGAATATATAAAGGTAAGGAATAGAAATAGGAAAGGAAAAGGAATAGGAAAGAAAGGGAAAAAGGAAGGGAATGGAATAGAAGAGGAAGGAGTTCCCTCTATAGAAGGGACTATAATAGAAAATTGGGAGAGTGAAAGGGGTTCAATTCTCGCCCTCATGAAGGCCGACCGGTTCAGCCGATCACCCAACACGCCCCGTGTCAAAAAGGCAAGAACCTAACGAGATAAAGCTTGATAGAGAAATAATTGAACATTTTTTCGGTATTAAGGTTGGACCCAACTAATTGGTATCAGGGGACCATTGATGAAGTACTACGTTGGGATGAACAATTTTGATCAACAATTAGTTTAGTCAACGGGCTGAGTGACAACCCAATGAAATAAAATATTAAAACCTATATAAATAGAAAATGATAATTATAGAGAGAGTTGCCTTGATTATTTAATCACATTAAATGTGATCATTTGATGACCCGGTTATGAGAGTAGATGTTTTAGATTTGACTTATTTTAAGAAATGTAGAGGTGGACCTCAAAAGACTTTTTGACATGTTGTACAAAAAATGATCGTAATTTATTAAAATTAAATGATAATATGATACTCAATAAAACACAATGGAGAAGAAGGATTCACGTAGCTAATAAAGGCTTGCTGTTGAATTTTTAAAATATATTGCTGATAATAAGTGAAAATAAAACTAAAATATATTCATATATGATTTTACTTAACATAGTGAAGTAAATAACATGTTAGCAGTTGTTTTATTTATTTTTGACGACTGTTACATATACTATTTATAAGCATGCTTATTAATTTTATTGTTCTACTTATATTAATCATCAACCATTATGCACATTATTTCTCTCTTGCATGCTTAAATCTTATCATATCATTTTTATTTCACTAAATGCTTACCACAACAGATTATAATGTTAATTTTTAGATAAAGGAAAGCAGTAATAGGACTGTAAGCCAGGTGGTTTGTCAGTTATATCACTTTTGATTATACAATTTTGATAGAGGACAATGATGCCTAACATAGATAAAGATTTTAAGTCCATATAATTTTTAAGTATCTTTTAATTATNACCAAGTAACAGAAGGAGCTCCTGGCAAGGATATCCTCCAGAACCCAATCTGAAATCGCTAGAGTTTTGGTGAAAAAACGGACATGCATACTATTAAAAACAGTTGAACAGGCCTACATAAAGCCATTTTGTACAATTTTGGAAACTAATGCACTTATTAATTAATGTAATGTTCTCTCATAACCACAACAACAGGAACATGCTAACAGATATCGCCGAATTACCAATTTTTATAAAAATGTCAGATGGGAACAACACATTGAAAAACAAGAAAAATTGCGACAATAACAAAATTTTATGACCAAACTGTGATGATGAAAAGCTGAACTATTGAAAACTGCAGTGAATATATTTTTATCGACATTGTTTGTACAATAACCTTTAAATGATGAACAATCTTCCGTAGGTTCTGCTTGTACTCTTCAATAGGTACATGTTGCTTTTCACTAGTTCTCCCCAAGATAACGGCATCGTTTGCCCCAAAGAAAACTGTAGTAACAGCAGGAGCTCCAGTGCAGTTCTAAGAGGAACGCGGATGTAAGAACATGACAATGTAATAAACATGAAATACAGTGAAAAAATTAAAAGTCTGCCTCTTT
>JXCR01138052.1:305755-380773 GCA_002079205.1 Phalaenopsis hybrid cultivar
TATATATATATATATTATGAAGCTTAAAATTTATAGCACCCAATACACTAATTAATTATGTTGCTTCGTTTTCACGCTTGAGTGATCAATCAGTGAGGTTTATATGTATTCAATTCAATCTATGTTCAATATTTTGAGTGATTAATATATCGTCCACGAACAATTGTACATTTGAGCTATCTCAAAATTAAATTCAAATATTATATAATGCAAGAAAAAAATCATTGTTTGTCTTCCGTGGTAGTATTTAAGAGGTGCATTCCATGCAACATACTATAAGTTCACCATAAGGTTGCGTCAACATAGTTTTAGCCAAAAATTGAATGCGCTTTGTTCAATTTCAAATTGGTTCCATCCTATTGCAAAGAAGAGGCCGTTTTTCTACATAAATCACTGAAGTTTGAGCATTTAATAATGAAATTCCTTTTCCAATGTGAAGTAATTGATTTCCTAAGTGCAAAGGATAAGTGCTGGTGAAATTATGCTCAACAATTTGGTTCTTTATCCTTTTCTCCTGTCATCATGGTGATATTCAACATTTTCCTCGACATTGGTTCTAGATCTTTGCATGCAGTCTTTAATACCTACATTACTATTATGATTTCATATATTTTGGTAGATCTTATCATATTCTATTCAACAATGGCCCTGCTATTCTAAATTTTTCTTTGATATTAGATTTTTTTATATAAGATACCTTGCTCCCAAATGAATTTACAGAATCGTTGTGCACCCTGTTTGAACTAGATCNTTATTCTATTCAACAATGGTCCTGCTATTCTTAATTTTTCTTTGATATTAGAATTTTTTTATATAAGATACCTTGCTCCCAAATGAATTTACAGAATCGTTGTGCACCCTGTTTGAACTAGATCACCATTGAACCACAAAAAAAAAAAAATTAAAAAAAAACAAGTTTATCTGGTTGAGCAAAAGGTTAAGCTAAGCCACGTAATGGAATCATGGAAAGGCTTATGTTTTATGTGGTGTAGGCCATTTGGTTGGTGAAAAGGATGAGTTATAAGCTGAGATAAGTTAAAGAAAGTACTTCGTTGCGTTTTGATTTAAGCTCATTTTCTTAACTCATCATGAAGTTCTATATGCTATGTAAGCATGAGTTAGTTTGTAGCTAGAAAAACTTAATTAAGATTATAAAATTAAAGATGATTCAATTTACATTAATAAAGCTTCAAATATAATATGAAATATTTCCCCATAAAATATATGACATAAGGGTGTCAATAAATGACATGACATGATGGGCCAACAAACCCAACCTAGAAAATTCAGGTTTGGGTTAACCCGATTAATTTTCTGTTTGAGTTAAAAATTTGGGTCATTTAAATTTTGTGTTAGATTCAGGCTAACCTACCAGCCCATATAATTTTTTATATCAAACTTCATCTCTATTAGTTTGCATCTATTNTATATGACATAAGGGTGTCAATAAATGACATGACATGATGGGCCAACAAACCCAACCTAGAAAATTCAGGTTTGGGATAACCCGATTAATTTTCTGTTTGAGTTAAAAATTTGGGTCATTTAAATTTTGTGGTAGATTCAGGCTAACCTACCAGCCCATATAATTTTTTATATCAAACTTCATCTCTATTAGTTTGCATCTATTATTTGATATGATATTTTTTATTGTGAACTTTTGTATCCTATTTGTATTTTTTTATTTTACATTTATAACTATTCAAAAATATGGAGTTTAGGTCAACCATGTTATATGTAGGTTGGATTCAGATAATGCTTTACAACTCGTTTAATAAATGGGTTGGGTTTGGGTCATGCAGATTCGAGTTGGGCTAAATTTGGATTGGACTCGAATCCGACTCGTGAACCCAAATTAACNCATTTATAACTATTCAAAAATATGGAGTTTAGGTCAACCATGTTATATGTAGGTTGGATTCGGATAATGCTTTACAACTCGTTTAATAAATGGGTTGGTTTTGGGTCATGCAGATTCGAGTTGGGCTAAATTTGGATTGGACTCGAATCCGACTCGTGAACCCAAATTAACACCCCTAATATGAATTTCACAATGTTCAACTCATTAAAAATGTTCGAACACTTCTAATTACAAGAAAATGGCATCACAAATGTTCTATAAATATGACAAAAATATAATCCATGATCCAAGATTGTTAAGTCAATATTCAATTACTCAAGTTTGCATATAAATAAACACGCTATAAAGTAGCCAAAACATGCGAGTGTGGAAATTAAGAAGTTTCGTTTGATAATTAGTGAAGCAACTTCTTACATAAAGGAGAGATCAAATTATAAGCACTTGCAATTATTGCCAATAGATGTAGGTGATGATTGGAGGGTAATTGTGTTGTGAAGAGAATAATCATAAGTCGTGGACAGTGTTGGTGTGAACAGAGTGATTGCCAAAGCCGAAGATTGAAGGCGTGAAGGAAAGAGGATCTGCNAATTAAAAATGTTCAAACACTTCTAATTACAAGAAAAAGGCATCACAAATGTTCTATAAATATCACAAAAATATAATCCATGATCCAAGATTGTTAAGTCAATATTCAATTACTCAAGTCTGCATATAAATAAACTCGCTATAAAATAGCCAAAACATGCGAGTGTGGAAATTAAGAAGTTTCGTTTGATAATTAGTGAAGCAACTTCTTACATAAAGGAGAGATCAAATTATAAGCACTTGCAATTATTGCCAATAGATGTAGGTGATGATTGGAGGGTAATTGTGTTGTGAAGAGAGTAATCAAAAGTTGTGGACAGTGTTGGTGTGAACAGAGTGATTGCCAAAGACGAAGATTGAAGGCGTGAAGGAAAGAGGATCTGCAATGGAGAAAATAAGCCAAAAGGTTCGTCGCCTAATCATTTAAGAGCCAAACTTTTTTTTTAGCAAGCTTATACCCAAAGCCAGTAAAAGCTAAGCTTAAAATTGGGTGGCTTAGGAGGTGTGTATTAGGTTTGTTTGGTTGGGATTATGGGGTGAAGCCCAACTTAAGCCGCAACAAGTTCCAAAATATTTGCATTAGTAACCCTAGTACTTGATATGGCCTGAAAGAGTTGCTAAGTTATTTCAAATGCAAAAAATACATCACAAAGTGATATCCATAGGTCAGTTTAAGAATCTGATCACCCTGTTATTCTGAAACTTGTAGAGCTTATATTGGCTATAACTATTAACCAATATCAGAGAAGTGATTTAATACCTTGAATTATTTGATTTGCCGTTTAGCTACCAACTTCTGTACGATATTAAGTCCAAATCTTTGCATCCATGTACCATAAGACATATAAAGAACTTTTTTTTTTGGGAGTTTTACCATTTACTAATTGTTAATTCTATTGCTATATTAAAAGTTCTTTTATACCTTGACTATATCCATCCGCTAAACTTGCTCTCCATAATGACATCACAATCTTTTTCATAGATACAATGATTCAGGACCTTGAAGCATTTGTTATGCCGGTGCCTAGGGCAATTTAGTTTTTATGAGTCTAAGGGCAATTTACTAATTTGTCATATAATATTGTGGAGTATAGATAGGGCTTAATAGGTTAGGGTTGAGTAATGTATGAGATTGTTGCCGTAAAGATTTAGGGTTTGGGAGAAATTTCCTACCACTTGAATTGTAAGAATTGGGAGAGTCGCCTACCTCTTGAATTATAGGTGTTTATCATTGTATTCGTATCGAGTATTCGATGTCCTTGCAAAATAATATTATTTGCCCTAATTTCTGCCAAAAATCCTATCAAATGGCATCAAGCATTCGATCTTGGAAGAAAAAGGGAGCTAAGGAAGGGATTGCGAATGAGGGCATCCAGATCAATCGGATCTAGAGCTGGGAAGTTGACGTCATCGAACTATCCTCTTGTAACGATAGAGTCACAATCGCACTAGCTAGGAAGCTCGAGATCTGGTGTGCCCTAATTGAGATATAGTGGCGATTTGGGTGATCTAGGAAGTCGGGGGCAGATCACGATTTATGATCTCGGGATACAAACACAACTCGGACTACATTGGAAGCCATCGATGAGATTTCAACATACAGTAGCTCCTCCTTCATGATTGAAACCATTCTCAGTGTAATGGTTGTCAAGAAAGTGGAGGCTTTGGAGGAAAAACTAGAGAATGAGATGAGACACATCAGATCTAAAATATATGATTGTTTCTCGTCCATGGAGGGACGGTTGGAGCAGTCCTGGAAGAAATGGTGAAGATCATTGAAAGTCACACAATACCACCTTCACCCAACACGAGATTGAGTGGTGACATCGGGAACAGACGCGAGCAGCAAAAACTAGAAGAATTCACGTGACATTAGGCCAGCGTCACTGCTTTAGGCTGATCGAGAGTTGCGGTATCCAGTGATAAAATCATGAACAGATTCGAGCAGCAACATCTAAAGAAATTTACATGACATCATGAGGTTTGGGACAAGTGACAACAAGCATATCAGAATGGAGTTTGATTTGCTTCGAAGAATTTCGGCCTGGGGCTAGGAACCACAGTCGGTGGGACCCCAGTTGAAGATTGCATCCAGCTTCGTCAGTGCATTTTGTTGTGGAAGCCTTATATCATTTTGAGGTAATAATGGGAACGAGATGGGTGGGAAGAGCGAGGGAGTTTGTGATTGATTGATTTAGATGCTACAAAGTATTCAAGTGGGTGACAATATGGCAGTGTTTCGCGGTTATCCCAATTTATGCAAGATTTTGGTGACGCTAAAGGCTATAAAGTGGGTGATTTTGGATGCAGCGCTAAGATTGGTGATCGAATTGCATATCATGGAAGAGACACGATATGAAGTTGACAGAGATTCCAGAGATCGATAAGCTATTATATGCGTTGTTTGGGGGGGCGATATTTTCCGGATTGACTTGAAGTGTGGGTGCCATCAGATTCAGATGTGGCTTAAGAATGTGCACAAGACGTCATTTCAAACTCATAAGAATTAATATGAATTCCTGATTAAATGAAATGAATTCCCAGATGATGATGTCACATGAGAGTCAAACTAATTGATTCAATAGTAGTGTTTTCTACCTTTAGGACAATGTGTACTTCGAGGGGATAACTATTATGTCTAAGACTAGGGCAGTTTCATATTTATTAGCCTAAGGGCAATTTAGTCATTTGTCATTTATTATTGTAGAGTATAAATAGGGCTTAATAGGTNCGGATTCCCATATGATGATGTCACATGAGAGTCAAACTACCTGATTCAATAGTAGTGTTTTCTACCTTGATGACAATGTGTATTTTGGGGGGATAACTATTATGTCGGAGACTAGGGCAGTTTCGTATTTATTAGCCTAAGGGCAATTCAGTCATTTTTCATTTATTATTGTAGAGTATAAATAGGGCTTAATAGGTTAGGGTTGGGCTATGCATGAGATTGTTGTCTTTTAGATTTAGGATTTGAGAGATTTCCTGCCTCTCAAATTGTAAGAATTAGGAGAGATCGCATACTTCTCAAATTGTAGGTGTTTATCTTTCTATTTGTCTTGAGTGTTTAATGCTCTTGCAAAAAAAAATTATTTGTAATAATTTCGGCCAAGAATCATATCAGCAATTTGGTTGCCCTAAATGATAAACAAAATATTTTTATAGAAGCAAGAAAAGGTTCTAGAAAATTATCAAAAAAAATTTCGCAGACTATTCAAAACAAGTGTCATTCTACAAGAGAGAGTCAGAGGAGAGAAAGGGAGAGGGAGTGAGAGAGATTGATATATTATGAGAGAGTCCAAAATGATCCCTAGACTACTTGTATGGAGTTATTTTAGTCCGAGATTATAAATGTGCACAATTTAGTCCCTTGTAATCTCAGATAAGATCCAAAATTAGTCCCTTCATTAAATTATTTTGCATTATATTTATAGTCAAAGGATAATTTTGAATCAGATTTAACGAGACAATCGACAAAATTGAATATGTTAGATAGTTTGAATAAAATGGCTGCCTATAAGAAATCTAAGTACCATTTTGATCTTTCATCTATATTAAAGGCAATTGGACATAAAAACAACTGAATGAGCCACAAAAATTTCTCATGAAGAAACTCCAAAATTAAATAAAGCAAATAAGAAAAAAAATTCACAAGCCACAAGGTTAAACACAAAAGAAAAATTGTGCCTTTAAAACAATAGAGAATTTCCACAAATTTCAATTAAAGTAATCAAACTGATGCGCGATTGCATCATAATGTATTTGCATGGTAATGAAATAGGAAGCCTGGAAGAATCTCCCAAATAACAACCCTTTCGAGAGGAGGATAACAAGAAAACATCATTGAAACTTCTTGAGGAAATAGGTTAAAAGGCACATACTAACTAAAAGAGCCTTAAAAAAAATCAGATAATGAGAGAACATTAATGAAACACTGTAAAAATCTCCTAAATTCCAATAGCTATGAGCATATACAAAATCCTAGAAGATGGAAGCAAAAAAAAAAGGAATGAGTACTAGAATTAAGGTAATAGCAAATTAAATGTATAATGTAGAAGCATCAAGTTTTCTTCTCTGAACTGTACAATCACTTTTCCTGTTTTGACAAAAGAAAATCAGCCCGATGATTGTAGCTTTAAGCTCCTCATATTTGCGGATTAAAGTGCAAAATTAATTACAAAGCTAAACACAAGAGTGTCAAGTAAAGCTCACATTTTCATACAAACTTACCCCAAATTTAATAATTTAAAGATTCTGTAAAACCGAGATATCAATTACCTAGCACTTTTAACTAAATGTGATGGCATATAATCTGTACATGCAATGAACAAAATAATAAATAATATTTTGTATAGAAGAAATGTTTGAATGGATGCATGCCGTACCAGTGGAAATATTCGATGGAGTAGGAACAAAGCCCATCTTGTGTTATATCCACCATAGCCTCTAACAATTATATCAGCCTAGCATTATATGTAATAAAATCAAGAGATCAGAGAGAACAAAAAATGAAACTTTTCGAGCATAAAACTGAAGGTTTAACGGAACATCTAACCACAAATAGGATAATAAAGAAAAAACCATTGCAAGTTGATCAAGTATGAAAAATAGAACAGAATATACTCAAAGTAGGAAGAGACAGATTTTCCATTTTAGTTGAAACAAGAGCAGTGAGCAAATTGCATTTTAAAATGGATTGATTATGTGCATTCTTTTTTTCACTTTATATAGCACAAAGAGATTCCACTCATTTTCTATCAAGTATCAACTAACAAACCCTAAAACAAAAGAAACACAAAAGACTGTCAAATATTCATTTGTATAAAAAGAAAATATTTCATTATTCCAAAATCAACTTATTCTGCTTGTTCATCATAACTGGCTTACCGGTGAACCAAAAAAAAGGAATTTTCACCCACATACTGCATCCTACTAAAAGAAAACAATGGCAATAATCAGCACCTCAAACCATGGTTTAATCAAGTTCCTCCAAAACATATAATCCTAAAGCAACTGATTTAGCAATCAGTCTTTTAACTCAAAGCAACCAAATCTCAACATATTCAATTCTACAAAACAACTTTTCAAATAAAAATAGAGAGCAAAAGTGATACTAGAGTTGGCTCAAATCACAATAGAACACGAAAATATTATTGCTCAAATTCAAAAAGGATTCCAAGAGCGAAAATTGAATTAACAAAACAACGAAACAACACAAGAAACAAATAATAAACGAAACAACACAAACAATACCCTAGAGGAGGACGACGGTGTTGGGTGGTGGCCGGATAGCAGGTGGAGGGGTTGGTTGATAGTAGTGGGTGCTGTGGGACAGTTGGAAGGGCTGGCAGGCAGTCCTGGAAGGTGGAACCGAGAGCCAGCAGCAGCAGGGAGGCAAGGGAAAGGATGGTAGCAGCTGGTTGGAATGTTGGTGGCTGGCGGCAACAAAGATTGAAGGAAGTGGAAGGCGGCAGAAAACAGCAAACAGAAGGTGATGGTGGGCGGTTGCAGCGAGACACAGCGAGGATGTGAAAAGGGAGGAGAACAATAATCATCAACTTGGGAGAGAGATATAGTCGGAGCATTACCCACTTCCTCAAAAAAAGCCCTAGAAAAGGGAAAGTAAAAAGATAATCACCACCTTTGGAGAGAGGTGGGGCCCCATTCCTCTATTTGGGAGGCATCCCTAATTCCTATGCCTGGCCAGCCCTGTTCTCTTCCAACTGAACTGGCTCAGTTGCCCCAGGCCGGCACAGTAGAAGGACACCCATGTCAAAAAGTTTAAGAATAACTAAGATCCAACCATTGCGGAGCATCTTCAATAATAAACGGCAAATTCATCATTATAATCCTAACATGACCAAAACTGCATACAAAACATCATCCAATCTTATTTTAAGGATTGCCACAGACCTGATTCCCAGTCCAAGCTACGTTTTGATTCTCTTTGAGACTGTATATGCTCTAATTCTCAATTGGGTATCAAGGACACAAAATTTTGTGCAAAACTGTGCTTTTTTGTCAGTTAAAGGGGTTTTTACACTGTTCCTAAACTTTGAATAAAGGCTGGGAGCAAGGAAGATGAAGAAAACGTAGTGGCGGAGGAAAAGGGAAGGACCTTTCTGGCATAAGTGTCAGCAAGGGCTGCTCCCCATCCACCGGGCCTGAAAGATTGCTCTGTGATTGAATCACCGAACAGAACGAAGCGCGGCCTTATCAGATCCATCTTGGGTTTGTCTGTCCTCTCTCCGGTCCGGAGCTCTGCGAATCGGAAATACTTATACGAGAAGACGAAGCCTAACCTCTTGATTTGAATCTGATTAGGAAATGAAGGAATTTCACCCAAAGCGATCATAGAGCGCGCGGAGNACGCGGAGCTTATGGCGGGGATCGGAGCTCCTAAAATCCATCGAATGCTCGTCGGTGTGGTAGGTGTAAGGATCTACGAACATTTTTCTAAAGGAAAATTCAATTCAAATTTAATGTTTTTTATTTTAGATTTTGGAGCCGTTTGGTTATTTATTTATATAGGATTTAACTCTGAATTTGATCTAAATTTTTGTCAAACATTAAAAAAAAGTCAAATCAAATCTAACTCTTGGATGAATCCAATTCTCTCAACTTTGTTTGTTTTTCCTCGTTCTTATCTCTTATGTGATGTAAATCCTGATATAACAAATTTATGTTGTCGTTCTCGACTACACCAGCTCACGACGAACTAGTCGAAATCCGACAATTTGATAAATACTATTAACATAAATCTTATTTTACAATCAAACGCTGCCTTATAGTTTAGATTTTGGTTAGATTTGTACATTGAGTGATGCTGCTGGTCAGAGATTTACCGAGGCTCTAAGTAATAGAGCATGCAACACATTCTCTAATTGAAACCCGCGATCCACTTTTTCCCTTCAGCTTTTTACTTGCATGTCTTTGCTTTGTTTTGATTATGCCCTAATCCCCTCATTCCTCCTTCGGCGCTTGCGTAAGAAATGTGCGATCTTCCCCCTCCCTCCCCTTCTTCCTCTTCTCCGACGTAGCTCACGCTTGTTGGTTCGTCATCTACATCCTTTGTTACTAGAATATATGTGAATGCTTGATTTATGATTTTGGTTTGGTTCGTCACATTCCTCCTCTGTGCGAATTTGAATAGCTCTTTTACTGGAATATATGTGAATGTCTTGTATGGATTGGATGTAGTAATTCAATGTGAACGATATATGTTTTAGGTGGCTTGATTTATGGTTTGGTGAGCTTTGTTAAAAAAAAAATTTGTTCATGGATTGAAGATGACAACAATCTGATGTTGGATTTTTTTTAGTGAGACTATATATTGCCTTTGTTCTATTGGCCTCTGCATGAAGATCCAGCAATGTTACACGTGACAAAAAAAAAGGTTTAACAAAAGACATTCCGCCTTATGAGGTGTCAACGAGAGAACTTTCGGCATTTGGAATAAGAAATGAGTGATACTACGTGATATGTAGTCTTACCTGTTTCTCAACATTTTTGGATTGTGATGGTCACGATAACGCAACGCAATTATATTAGGGGGCACCCGTCTCGAAGTGACATTAACTTCCGCNGCGCGGAGCATATGGCGGGGATCGGAGCTCCTAAAATCCATTGAATGCTTGTTGCAGTGGTAGGTGTAAGGATCTACGAGCATTTTTCTCAAAGGAAAATTTAATTCAAATTTAATGTTTTTATTTTATATTTAGGAGCCGTTTGGTTATTTATTTATATAGGATTTAACTCTGGATTTGATCTAAATTTAATCAAACATCAAAAAAAGTCAAATCAAATATAACTCTCGGATGAATCCAATTCTCTCAATTTTGTCTGTTTTTTCTCGTTCTATCTCTTATGTGGTGTAAATCCTGATATAAAAAATCTGAGTACGAGGAGTACGAGGCAGATTACACAGATTTATGTCGTCGTTCTCGACTACTCCATCTTCACTGCGAACTAATCGAAATCTGCTTATTTGATAAATACTATTAACCTAAATCTTATTTTGCAACCAAACACTACCTTAGAGTTTTTTTGTTAGATTTGTACATTGATTGACACTACTGGTCAAATTTTTATCGAGGCTCTAAGTACCAGAGTGTGCGACTCATTCTCTTGTCATTTTGGCTCAATGAGAGACATATTTCTGAGAAGAATTTACTTCACACCCCTAAACAACTATATTAATGCGATCAAATTGATTTATTGAAATAATTTTGACACTGATAATGAAGAGACAAAAATGATAATTTGTGATTTTAAATGCAAACTCACAAAAAATTGATAAAAAAAAATCTCATGAAGTGTTCAAGTAAAAAAACATTAATTAAAAACACTTGCATAATTTAAAAAAAAAAAACTTGCATAAACAAAGTTTGGGGATGCGGGGCGGCGGGGCGGCCGTGGTGCCCCGCGATATCGCGTAACAGCAGGTCACGGGTTCGAACCCGCGACCCGCTTTTTCCATTCAGCTTTTTACTCGTCTGCCTTTGTTTTGTTTTGATTATGTCCTAATCCCCTCATTCCTTCTTCGGCGCTTGCGTAAGAAATGTGCTTCCCTCCCCTTCTTCCCCTTCTCCGATGCATCTCACGCTTGTTGGTTCGTCATTTGCCTCCTCTGTTACTAGAATATATGTGAATGCTTTGATTTATGATTTAGGTTTGGTTCGTCACTTTCCTCCTCTGTGCGAATGTGAATATCTCTTTTACTGGAATATATGTGAATGTCTTGTATGAATTTGATGTAGGGAATCGATGTGAATGTTATATGTTTTAGGTGGCTTGATTTTTTGTTTGGTGAGCTATGTTAAAAAAAAAACATTCATAGATTGGGGATGACAACAATCAAATGTTGGATTTTTTTTTTTTTTAGTGAGACTCTATATTGGCTTGATTTTGTTGGTCTCTGCATCAGAATGCAACAATGTTACACGTGGCAAAAAAAAAGGTGTTTAACAAAAGACATTTCTCCGTATGAGGTTTCATCGAGAGGACTTTCGGCTTTTGGAATAAGAAAGGGGTGATACTACGTGATATGTTGTCTTACTCGTTTTTCAAACATGTCCAAATTGTGATAGTCATGATGACGCAACACAATTATATTAGGCGGCATCTGTCTCGAAACAACATTAACTTCCACTGTGCAGAAGATGATCAACAGTAAGTACTTGTAGAAGGATTCAAGTATCACCTCAATCATTCTCTATCACGAGA
Organism: Phalaenopsis hybrid cultivar; assembly: GCA_002079205.1. Lineage (NCBI taxonomy): Eukaryota > Viridiplantae > Streptophyta > Magnoliopsida > Asparagales > Orchidaceae > Phalaenopsis > Phalaenopsis hybrid cultivar. The sequence goes on from JXCR01138052.1 coordinate 317,427, forward strand.
TGATAATAATCATTTTATTATTTGTATGAAAGAATGGGAAGGTGTAAATGAAATGATGACCCTTAGGGAACAAATTACTGATGCGTTTGTCAAAGGGTGATTGTATTATTTGTAAATTATTCCAAAGACTATATAATTTATTATCTATGTAAAAAACATTTTTTAACACGCATGTTAGATTTTGAGCACTTATTGTTATGTTTCTTTTAATTTACAGTCTGATGTACTTTATCTTTTATAATATTGGTTTGCAAATTTATTTTTTTGAGTTATCAGATATAAGGATGCAAGAACATTTGTTTTTAAATCTGCAAGACTGCAATTTGTTTCCAGCATTGCAGATTGCAGCGTAATTGTATAATTTCACTCGATGATGCTTTAAAATTTTCACTCGTAGTTGGTGTTTGCTAGTTTTGATTTTTTTTAGCTTCTTTTCATCTTCTTTAATATAGTTTAGAACTCAAAATAATTGATTAATGGATTATATTATGCTGCTTTCAGGAAAGATGAGCTTTAGAATTTTAGAGATGTCCTAAATATTGTCTCACCATCGCGGATTAGAAACTTCCTTTCTGAGGTCACGTCGGCCTCATAACTACCGTCGACGATTTTACAGATGCCCGCTGAGCCTCACAAAAAGTGTGATATCTTATGGTGGGCTTATGATCAGTTCGATTCCACTAAGGATATTTTAGGACGATACATGCACCGTCTTCATGTTAAAAATAATATCATCATTAGTTTACTTGTAATTTTATTATTATTTTTCTTTTCTTTAGCACTTTCAGTGCTCGCTGTTAACTGAGTTATGTATATGAACTTTTATTTTATTTTGAAATAAATTTATATTTCTGAAGTATCAAATATGTGACAATCACAGTTCTGTTTTAAACAGTTATATTAAACATGGGCAAAAAGATCATTTTTCCAGAAATAGCTGTCTCACGGTTGTTTTCACACGACTGCAACAAGCAGTCAACCAGCTTCCTCGCAACAACTTCTTGGGGCAGCATAACTACAGCTAAAAAGTTGCATCTGCCCCAAACAAACCCTAAATGGGATGAATACAACAAGTTTGCGTGCAAAAATGGATGAGATTGTGTACGAAAAAAGTGTTGTATCACAAAAGCATGCAAATAACTCACCGTAAAAGTAGGTAATCATGAAAGGTGCAGGCAATGTCATAATTCATTCATAAAGCAAATGATGCATCATACATTTTCTAGGAATTCATGATTTTGATTATTGTGTTATCCATTGTTAAATGAGACGTCACTTTTAGATATAATTTTTGAATTTATAAGTTTTTTTAGAATAATGAAAATATTAATTAAAAACACTGGCACAAATTTCAAAGAATTTTGCATAAGCAAAGGTGCCTATACAAGCAAATTTACAAACACAAATTAATTAAGGCATTGTAAAGCGTGGAAATAATAAAAAAATATTTATAGTCCTATTTGCGTGATTTTTTAGTTCATTACTAAGGCCCCTTTTGGGGCGGCGGTGGACCTACAGCGCGGCGGGGTGGTCGTGGTGCCCCGCGATATCGTGTACCCGTGAGCCACATGTTCGAACCCGTGACCCGCTTTTTCCCTTCTGCTTTTTATTCGCATGCCTCTGCTTTGTTTTGTTCTGCCCTAATCCCCTCCTTCCTCCTTCGGCGGTTGCGTGAGAAATGTGCGATCTTCCCCCCCTCTCCTCTCCTTCCTCTTCTCTGGCGCATCTCACGTTTGTTGGTTCGTCAACTTCCTCCTCTGTTACTAGAATATATATGAATGCTTTGATTTATAACTTTAGTTTTGTTCGTCACCTTCCTCCTCTGTGCGAATGCGAATCTCTCTTTTACTGGAATATATGTGAATGTCTTGAATGGATTGGATGTAGGGAATCGATGTGAATGCTATATGCTTTTGGTGGCTTGATTTTTTGTTTTGTGAGTTGTGCTAAAAAAAATCGTTCATGGAGCAATCAAATGTTGGTTTTTTTTTTAGTGAGATTCTTTATTGACTTGGTTTTGTTGGCCTCTGCATCAGAATGCAACAATGCTACACATGACAAAAAAGAGGTGTTTAACAAAAGACATTCCTCCTTATGAGGTGTCATCGAGAGGACTTTCGGCGTTTGAAATAAGAAATGAGTGGTACTACGTGACATGTCGTTTCACCCATTTCTCAAACAGGACTAGATTGTGATAGTCACGATGACACGACACAATTATATTAGGCGGCACTCGTCTAAAAGCGACATTAGCTACTGTTGTGATGAAGATGAACAATAGTAAGTACATGCAGAAGCATTTGAGTACAACCTCAGACATTCTCTGTCACGAGAAAATAAGAATCATTTTATTATTTGTACGAAAGAAGAGGAATGTGTAAATGAAATGATGACCCTTAAGAAACAAATCACTAATGTGTTAGTCAGAGGGTGATTGTACTATTTGTAAATTATTCCAAAGACTGTGTAATTTATTATCTATGTAAAAAATATTTTTAACACACATGTTAGATTTTGAGCACTTATTGTTATATATATTTTTTTAATTTGCAGTCTAATGTACTTTATCCTTTATAATATTGATTTACAAATTTCTTTTTTTGAGTTATCAGATATAAGGATGTAAGAATATCTGTTTTTAAATCCGCAATTTAATTACAGTAGTGTAAGTTGCAGCGTAGTTGTATAATTTCACTCGATGATTCTTTAAAATTGTCACTCATAGTTGGTGTTGGCTAGTTTTGATATGTTTTTTTAACTTGTCTTTATCTTTTTTAAGATAGTTTACAACTCAAAATAATTAATTAATGAATTATATTATGCTGCTTTCAGGAAAGATGAGCTTTAGAATTTTAGAGACGTCATGAATATTGTTATGCCATTGCAGACTAGAGACTTTCTTTCTGATGTCGCGTCAGCCTCATAGCTAAGGTCGATGGTTTTAAAAATGCCCGCGGAGCCTCACAAAAAAGTGTGGTTTCTTCCGATGGGCTTACAGTCAGTTTGATTCCACTAAGGATATTTTAGGATGATATATACACTGTCTTTATGTTAAAAATAATATCATCATTATTTTACTTGTAATTTAATTAGTTTTTTTTTTTCCTTTAGCACTTTTAGTACTCGTTGTTAACTAAGTTGTGTATATAAAATTTTATTATGTTTTGAAACAAATTTATGCTTCTAAAGTATCAAATATGTGGCTATTATAGTTTTGTTTTAAACAGTTTTACTAAACATGGGCTGAATGATCATTTTTCTAGCAACAGCTGTCCTACAGTTGTTTTCACATAGCTGCAACAAGTAGACAACCAGCTTCCTTGCAACCAGGGATGTCAAAACAGCTTGTTGTTCACGAACAACTCGTGCTTGGCTCGTTCGCTAAGTTAACGAGTCGAGCATAAACAACTTAAACAAATATTTGTTCGTTCGTGTTCGACTCGTTTTGGCTCGAAATACTACTAATCAATTATATATATAACTGTGATGAGTAACCATTTAAAAGTATTAATGAAGAAAATAGAATCAAAATTATTAAATTATATTCATATGATGTTTTAAATCTTGCCCCAATCCTTAACATCTTATGACTACGTGTTTAGGGTTGTCAAAATGAACGGCTCGTGTTCGACTAGCTAAGCAAACGAGCCGAACACAAACACACTTTTTGAGCTTGAAATATAAACGAGCCGAACACGAGTTGGGCTTGGGCTCGCTCGTGTTCGGTTCGTTTGCACCCCTACTCGCAAGAACTTCTTGGGCCAACACAACTGCAGCTGCCCCAAACAGACCCTAAATGAGAAGAATACAACAAGCTTGCCTACAAAAGTGGATGAAATTGTGTACCAAAAAAGTGTTGTATTGCAAAAGCATGCAAATAACACACCGTAAAGTAGGTAAAATAGTAATTGTGAAAGGTGCAGGAAATGTCATAATTGACTCATAAAGCAAATGATGCATCATACATTTTCTAGCGATTCATGATTTTGATTATTGTGTTGCCCACTGTTAAATGAGACATCACTTTTAGATATAATATTTGAATTTATGAGTTTTTTAGAATAATGAAAATAAATTATGTTTCGTGTATGAGTTATTAAACAATTCATGATTTTGATTATTGTGTTAACCACACAAATTGTTATAGGTATGTTAATCTCTCAAAATGTAAGTTAGAGATCAATTTTTCTTTCTTTCCCTTCAAGAAAAAACAAGGCATGATTTGAGATTAATATTCATGGCGTCTTACTTTTAAATATATATACTTGTATATACATATAATGATGATAACAATAATAATTTAATAAATAACAATAATTTAATTGTAACGATGATAATAATATGGGTTGATATGTTTGCGCTTAATTTAGTATATGAATAAAGCTAAATTCATTTTTATTTAAATTGTGTAGAATCACTCATTACATCTTCTAATTCCTAGAAATTTTGTGATTGCCGTCTTGAGGTAAGTAACTGCTGTTTATTGGAGGATGAACGTATCCATCTTAGTTAGTGGCGTTAACCCCCGTTAATTGTAGTGGATTCATAAGTTGTGAGTCATGCCATTGTTATTTCAAATTCTACTTATCATAAGCATTAATTGTTGCTCATCATGTTATCATTAGTCGTCCTAAATTATTGATGCTTGGTTCCTACATATTTATATTAATCCTGCAATATGTGGTTTTTTTTGCACTTGTATGAATTTACATATGCCATATCGTGGGTCTGCATGAAATGTTATGAAGTTAATATGTCATACATTTGGAAACAATCCGATATGCTTGTGTCATGATATACAAGTAGGTAGAAGACACCATTGAAGTTACACTAGCCGGGCCAGCAGACCTATTGAGTAACGACTCTATAGGAAATCGTTGGGTTACCTTAGGTCGGTATTTGATTGTTTTTTAATTTTCAGAATGCCTGTTAAAATCGACTATATAAATATAAAATAAAAACGTAATAATAAAAAAATTGATTATATGTTTGGTTTACCACTCACTTTTTGCTTCAAGATGTATATATATGCACGAAACACTTGTCTTTGTTTGTTGTCTATATTGCATGCCTCATTCTCATTGTTGTTTATGATTTAATAGATAACTATTATTTACTGAGTTTTTAAAACTCATTCTTTATATTTTTTTCATAACATGTTCTATTCAACCATCAGCAGTATCGTCTCCACCACAACAAGATTTTAGGTTTTTTTTTTTTTCACAATATTTGTTTCAACACTAACAAAATTTATTTTTTTCAACACTAATAAATTTTACAGTTTATTTCATTTTTAATACTAATTTTTTTTTAAAAAATATAAAATAAGTTCAATTCATTATTTGATGACCCGCATTGTGGGGGTGGACCAATTTCCAGACCAGAAAAGTGCAAGGGCAATGGACACGCTTATAAGTAACTTGATCTGCGAGACGACAGGACCTCTCCGACTGTTTCGATTTGTAAAGTAAATTAAAATATGCATAAATGCGCAAACTACCGGGGAGACCATTGAAGTCCCGAGGCAATTTCCGACCATCACCCGCCTTCCTTTTCTCCCCACTACGCTTCAAGGTAACCCGGTAATCCCTCACAGCAGTTGTCTATTACGAGATTCCTCAACTTCTCATTCAACAATGGCCAAAGCAAAGGGCATCGTCGGTTTTTGGTGCGGAAAGATGAATTCCGATTCCGGGACATCAAATGGGCGTTTTTAAGGGTTACAAATTTCACCACCAGTTTCCTTCTTAATGGAGGTGCATTTTGTAACTCCTTAACGGCCAATCTCGCACCTTTAAGAAACCATGGATGTGCTTAGGATAGCGTGGTTTTCTCCTTTCAATCGGAAATCTGTGAGAANGCTTTTGAGCACTTAATGGTTTTTTTTAAATTTACAGTCCACACACTTATTCTTTATAATGCTGGTTCGCAAATTTCATTTTTTGAGGTATCAGATATAAGGATGCAAGAACATTTGTTTTAAAACCTACAATTTGTTTCTAGGTTTGTATGTTGCAGCGTAATTGTATGTTTTCACTCGATGATGTTTTAAAATTGTCACTTGTACTTGGTGCTGACTAGTTTTGATATGTTTTTTATATTGTTTTCATCCTTTTTAAGATAGTTTACAACTTAAAATAATTGACTGATGGATTTTATTTTGCTGCTTTCATTAAAAATGAGCTTTAGAATTTCAGGGACGTCCTGAATATTGCTATGCCAGTGTGGACTATAGACTTTCTTTCCGAGGTCACGTTAGTTAATAGCTACGGTCGACGATTTTACAGATGTCCGTGGAGCCTCCCAAAAAAGTGTGATTTCTTCTGATGGGTTGGCTGTCAGTTTGATTCCACTCAGGATAGTTTATGACGATGCGTACATCTTCTTCATATTAAAAATAATGTCATTGTTATTTTACTTGTAATTTTATTTGTTTTTTTTTTCTTTGGTACTTTCAGTACTCACAGTTAACTGAGTTGTTTGTCTAAACTTTTGTTTTATTTTGAAACGAATTTATGCTTCTGAAGTATCAAATATGTGGTTATCATAATTTTGTTTTAAACAACTTTATTAAACATGGGTAAAATGATAATTTTTCATAAATAATTGTCTCACGACTGTTTTCACACAGCTGCAACAAAGCAAACAACCAGCTTCCTCGCAACAACTTATTGGGGCAGCTCAATTGCAGCTGAAAAGCTGCAGCTGCCCCAAACATACCCTAAATGGGATGGATACAATGAGCTTGCATGCAAAAATGGATGAAATTGTGCACCAAAAAAGGTGTTGTATAGCAAAAGCATGCAAATAACTCACCTTAAAGTAGATAAAATAGTAATCGTGAAAGGTGCAGGCAATATTATAATTCATTCATGAAGCAAATGATGCATCATACATTTTTCTAGCAATTCATGATTTTGATTATTATGTTACCCACTGTTAAATGAGACGTCGCTTTTAGATATAATATTTGAATTTATGAGTTTTTGAGAATAATGAAAATAAATTATGTTTTGTGTATGAATTATTAAGCAGGGGATAATTATCTTACAAACAATAAAGTAATCCATTAGCAAAAAATTCATCTTTTCATAAATAAATGTCGTACAACTGCGCAATGCTAACATAAATGCTGCACATTACAACCTCGTTTGACGGGGCTTCATCTTTGAGAAAAAACTCTTAAAAAAGTCACTAATGAAAAAACGGTTATATAAAGTTACGGAGGGTATAATTGAACAACAGTTTGAATACAAAAATGAGGGAAAGGTGACTTTGTGTGGGTTTGTTGTCCGCGAGAGGCGAGGGTTGAGCGTGTTTCAGAATGTTGACAGCTAGACTCAAATGAACAATGAAGAGATGCGTGAGGAGGGAAAAGAGCAGGCGAGTGCTGCTCTTCGACAAGACAGGATGCCAGCGGTGAGCTCAAAGGTGGGAAGAAGTTTAGTGGCGGGAACTCACTTGAGTAGGTTTAGGTAGGAGGGATGGGAGAGTCACAGGGCTTGTAGGGAAGAAGGTAGCTATTGTCCCGTTCTGAATGAACATAGAGATCAGAGTGCCATGCAACCGATAGAACGAACGGGAGGAGTCGTGATATCGAAACAGTGAAAAAGATCGTTGCATATGTAAGATCCGATATATACGAGCCCCAACCAACATCATGTGCTCAATCCCGCATTGCAGGCATATGCACTAAGGCGGGCTCGAACCCGAGACTTCAAGGTACTCCAGTTTGACGACATAACAACCAACAAAAAAAAGTTACCAAAAGCAGCATATTTGAAGCATCTATTTCTATATATACCAAACTCCGACATTTCCTTTTTATTCTCTTACTTAAACTTGTCGCCTTCCTTTTTCCTTGCCCGGTTATCATCTCCAACAGCTATATAGGTATAATCGAGAGCGTGGGCTAGGGCATCGATCTCCACCTCTACTTTCCTTCCTACCCATCTCTCTTCTCCCAATCTTCCTACCTCTCTCTACCTCCGTTCGCTTGAAATCATCGCCTTCATGACTTAACCCGTGCGATGCATTTACTATTGAGCTAGCTCGAAGGCAACGACAATATTGTGACCTATAGATACCTGAAACTCCCGTTTTTTTTTTTTTCACAGTATCTATTTTAACATTTATTTTATTTATTAGGTGTAGGCAGTTCTTTTATGTGGTCCTGTATATTTTTATTAAACAAAATTTTTATTTTCATTTTAAGTTGGTTTATTGAACTTTCAAATTTACTAAATTATATATTTTACTTTATTTTCAATACAAATTTATTTTTTGAAAATATAAAATATGTTAAATTTATTTTTTTATGACACACGTGTGAGTGCAATAGACACGCTTATAAGTAACTTAATCAGCGAGACTGTTTCGGTTTGTAAAATAAATTAAAATATGCATAAATGCGATTGCTTGTTTGTTCTAATTACGCAAACTCCCGTGGACACCATTGAAGTTCTCAAGCAATTTCCGACCATCGGTCGCCGTACTTTTCTCCCCACTACGCTTCAAGGTAACCCGGTTATCCCTCGCAGCAGTTCTCTATTTGCGAGATTCTTCAATTTCTCATTCAACAATGGCTAAAGCAAAGGGCTTCATCGGTTTTTGGTGCGGTCCTTNCGTGGACCATTGAAGTTCTCAAGCAATTTCCGACCATCGGCGGCCCTACTTTTCTCCCCACTACGCTTCAAGGTAACACGGTAATCCCTCACAGCAGTTCTCTATCTGCGAGATTCTTCAATTTCTCATTCAACAATGGCTAAAGCAAAGGGCTTCATCGGTTTTTGGTGCGGTCCTTCTCCAAAGATGAATTCCGAATCTGAGACATTTATGGGCGTTTTTACGAGTTACAAAAGCCACCACCAGTTTCCTTCTTAATGGAGGTGCATTTTGTAACTCCTAAACGGCCAATCTCGCACCTTTAAGAAACCATGGATGTGCTTACGATAGAGTGGTTTTCTCCTTTCAATCGGAAATCTGAGAGAAGAAGATGGGGGCGAGTCAGTGGACGACTCTGGTCAGGCAGGCCAATTGGGTTAGAAGACAGCCTTTGAAAACGAAGGCGGTTTTCGGCGCTGCTGGTGCGGCTGCTGTACTGCTGTTGCTTTATGTCTTCGTCAACGATTACAGGGTCATTTTCTTCACAGCCGAGTTATCTCAGGCGGCAGGCATCTCGTTCCTCATCTATAAGNTAACGATTACAGGGTCATTTTCTTCACAGCCGAGTTATCTCAGGCGGCAGGCATCTCGTTCCTCATCTATAAGCTCATTAAGGACCGCACTTGCGCCGGTGAGAACATACACTATTTTCTATGATGGCAATGAGATCTGAAATTTTTTTATTTACCTTGTTTCATACGCTGATTAGTCTGAAAACTGATTGCAATGGGGATATAAATTTCCTTATTCCATTTTCTTTCCGATAAAGTTAAAATTTTGCATCTTATTATTATTTCCTCTCTCTTTAATTTGATTCCGAACGTGTGTAGAGATACTGACTACTCCATCCGATGTTTTGTTGAAATTCTGAAAAGTTCTTTTTTTATTTTAATATGGCAAGACCTTATTTTGTTGCTGAACATAGTTGATGCCATTGAAGAAATTCCTCAAAAATCATGTTGTCTCTGTATTACATTGTTTACTTTTTATATATTTTGTTATTATTCACATTTGAACTATTTCGAATAATGTACTATTTAATAAATATTAAAGTCTTTTAGCACCTCTTAAATCTTGCAAATTATTGGTGATTGCAAATTCATAAAAGCTTATGCCACACAAGCTTACATTTTACTTCTCTAAGTGCCAAACATTTAAGTTTACACTTTGGTTAGTGCTCATTCTATAACTACATATTGCACCCCGGTAGTCTTAGCGGACTACAAATGTTGATCAGAGTCACATCGGAATGTTTTTTCATGATGTTTGTTATTAAAACATGTGTTCTGTACAAAATTTTGAAAAATGCTTGAAATCTACAAGTGTAACTTATTCACATTTTAGATTTGTGTATTTTTGACCTTTCAAGTAGCAATGCTTTATTTGGTTCTACATGGACTTGTCTGGTTACTTAATTTGCTCATAAAATCCAATAAGAATAAATTTGTTCACCCGTTATAGAGAGTAAACAAGAGTATTTTTTTTGTATAATCCACACCAGTGTATTTGTAAGTTATGTTTACATCTTATCAACATATTTTATTTATTAATGACTTTTTGTTAATTATTTGCACTTTGTCAATCAGTTTGAGGGGGGCGCTTATGCTTTAAGAAGGGAAAATGCATTGTTTGTCTAGTTCTACTAGCTTGTTGGTGAATTTGTTGCTGCAACAAGAAATTCTCATCATATCGTTGGTTACAATTTGCAATCAGTTTATGAACATGAGTGCAATATAAAATCAGAATGAACNTAATTTCTCATCATATCGTTGGTTACAATTTGCAATCAGTTTATTAACATGAGTGCATTATAAAATTAGAATGAATTTAATTTCCAGTGCATAAGATTTCAATGATCCCCATGCCATTTTCTGTACAAATTATACATCATGACTGTAAATGCGAGAACTGATTTTATAAACTGATTTTTTCGTGGTTTGGTTGTTTGGAGAAGTAGAATAGACCATTATCACCTTCAGCGGAAAGGGATAAGCGATCACTAAGGTGCGTGAATTTTATTTATAAGCAACCGTCTGCTGTTATTTGTGATTGTATCTGCTGGTTCTTGATTCTTAGTTGGATTTGGCTCTTTTCTTGACATTTTTTAAACTCTGCTGATTTTCTTTAATTACTAACTCATTAGAATTTTTTTTTAAAAATCACTTTAGCTTCATAAGTTCATATTCTTACTCTGTTATTCTTCCTCAACCAATACATGTTTTAAATCACCTATCCTAATAGAAATATCATTTTGTTCTTGGCTTAGGCATAAAAATTAAAAATATCAACTTGATCACACCTGCTTCCTGATGGAGATAAAGGATACCGTATTTATATCTCAATCATATAATTCTTAAGATCGCAGTTTTCAGCATTTTTTTTTGGTTGGTTGGTTATTTGTGCAAATCTTATGTTTTGCTGAAAATGCGATTTAGAATCTCAAGTGGATAAATTATTGATTGGCTCTCTTCAGTTATAATATTCCATAACTGAAGAAAGCAAATACTCTGTTGCGCTCCGGAACCAAAATCAGCGAGCAACAACGACGAAATGATAATAGATAGATGAAAAAAATTCAAATGAGGGCCGCTCTTTCGGAAAAAAAAAATGAAAACAAGCAAGATAAAATGAGAATCTACTTTTCGAGAGGTAGATCGTCTTTCCCTCAACTCTTGACGTCGCTTCGAACATAAGAAGAAGAAAAAGAACACATCAGCCAACAAAACATGTATAAAAAAGAACAAATCCTAGGTTAATAGAAATCCTCCCGCGACATTTCAAACTTTCCCTCCAAACTTTAATTTATTATCCTGGAGTATATGATTAAGGCTCTCGTGCGCCTTGCTTTCTAAAGGTGCAGCAATTTGTTGCTCCGCTCCTTATCGCGGAAAAGACTGTCCTACCTGCTGTTGTGGCAGACCGGTTGGGTGCCTCTCGATCGGTCCAGGAGAGACCGGTTCACTTATACTCTTTTCAATTGAGCCTGTTTTTAAGCTTCCTCATAATCAGTGCCTACTCGTTTTAAATACAAGAAAAAAAAAGTTTTGGGTGGTGAGTTGCATTCTTTCTTGTAAAGGATACTGGTTGTAGCTCTTGTCATCAACTTTACCGAATTCTGATATAGAAGAATATGCCATCCAAGAATTGCTGAAGTTATCTGCCTTGCGTCTGGTTCATGCTTAAATTCATATGCTTGAACATATAGTTAATGAAGCACGCATCTTACTTGTAAAAGCTACTGGATTTAGCTCTTGTATCAACTTTACCCAATTCTGATATAGAAGAATATGCTATTGAAGAATTGCTGGAGTTATCTGCCTTGTGTCTGGTCCATACTTAAATTCATCTTGAACATATAGTTAATGAAGTATGCAGTATAACCTTATTGTGCAACTTTAAATTTTTTCCTTCATATTCTGTAACTGGTGTACAGCCAACGTTTATTGCTGTTTTATTTTAGTGATGTCGTTTTACTGATGTTTCTCTTCTGTTCTGTCAATAAAATGGGTAGTTTCCTGCGTGATATCTGGCTCTTTGTTACTCACTGCTCATTTTTTTCCTGATTATTTTGCAGGGCTTTCTTTGAAATCTCAGGAGTTGATGGCATTTTTTTTGGTGCTCAAAATTTATTATAGTTACACAAACTTTGATGTACATACAATACTCATTGCGGCCACATTGATAACAACTTTGTGGGTTGTCTATATGATGCGTGTTTTCTTGAAATCAAGTTACATGGTGCATGAGGACAACTTTCCAACGCATTATCTGGTAGCTCTTACATTTTACATTATGTCATGTTCTCAAAAGAATGCATACATGCTTTTTATGTTTTTTTACCACTTTTGATATGACATTTGTACATTCTCTCTCTTTTTTTTTAATTTATGCAAGTAGCTATAAGATTCTTGAATTTGAGGAGTCCTCTGTACAATCATATAATTTATCACCATAGACTCGGCAAATGAAAAATTTTGACCGGTCTGCTGCTGTTCGTACATCCTTGAGTTTAGTTAATGAAAAAAACGAATAAATAAACTTTCGTTGGTTTGTCAAATTTATTGATTTGCAGTTTGGAGATGTGTGTTTTAAGTTTTTCTTTCCCCCTCTTTATTTTTCATATTTCATTATCTTGGAAATGAACTTTTTTTTATAAATTTTTTTGCCTTTCATGTTTCTGTTCGTTTCTATCATCCTAGCATTTGTCTGCGNCCAACGGACTACAAATGTTGATCAGAGTCACATTGGAATGTTTTTTCATGATGTTTGTTATTAAAACATGTGTTCTGTCCAAAATTTTGAAAAATGCTTGAAATCTACAAGTGTAACTTATTCACATTTTAGATTTGAGTATTTTTGACCTTTCAAGTCGCAATGCTTTATTTGGTTCTACATGGACTTGTCTGGTTACTTAATTTGCTCATAAAATCCAATAAGAAATAAACTTTTTCACCTGTTTTAGAGAGTATACAAGAGTATTTTTTTTGTATAATCCGCACCAGTGTATTTGTAAGTTATGTTTACATCTTATCAATATATTTTATTTATTAATGACTTTTTGTTAATTATTTGCACTTTGTCAATCAGTTTGAGGGGGGCGCTTATGCTTTAAGAAGGGAAAATGACATTGTTTGTCTAGTTCTACTAGCTTGTTGGTGAATTTGTTGCTGCAACAAGAATTTCTCATCATATCGTTGGTTACAATTTGCAATCAGTTTATGAACATGAGTGCAATATAAAATCAGAATGAACTTAATTTCCAGTGCATGTGATTTCAATGATCCCCATGCCATTTTCTGTACAAATTATACATCATGACTGTAAATGCGAGAACTGATTTTATAAACTGATTTTTTCGTGGTTTGGTTATTTGGGGAAGTAGAAAAGACCATTAAGCGATCAATAAGGTGTGTGAATTTTATTTATAAGCAACCGTCTGCTGTTATTTGTGATTGTATCTCCTGTTTCTTGATTCTTAGTTGGATTTGGCTCTTTGCTTGACATTTTTTAAACTCTGTTGATTTTCTTTAATTACTAACTCATTGGAATTTTTTTTAAAAAAAATCACTTTAGCTTCATAAGTTCATATTCTTACTCTGATATTCTTCCTCAACCAATACATGTTTTAAATCACCTATCCTTATAGAAATATCATTTTGTTCTTGGCTTAGGCATAAAAATTAAAAATATCAACTCGATCACGCCTGCTTCCTGATGGAGATAAAGGATACCATATTTGTATCTCAATCATATAATTCTTAAGATCGCAGTTTTCAGCATTTTTTTTGGTTGGTTGGTTATTTGTGCAAATCTTATGTTTTGCTGAAAATGCGATTTAGAATCTCAAGTGGATAAATTATTGATTGGTTCTCTTCAGTTATAATATTCCATAACTGAAGAAAGCAAATACTCTGTCACACTCCGGAACCAAAATCAGCGAGCAACAACGACGAAATGATAATAGATAGATGAAAAAAATTCAAATGAGGGCTGCTCTTTCAAAAAAAAAATGAAAACAAACAAGATAAAATGATGATCTACTTTTCGAGAGGTAGATCGTCTCTCCCACAGCTCTTGAAGTCGCTTCGAACACAACAAGAAGAAAAAGAACACATCAGCCAACAAAACATGTATAAAAAAGAACAAACCCTAGGTTATTCCCTTTAATAGAAATCCTCCCACGACATTTCAAACTTTCCCTCCAAACTTTAATTTATTATCCTTGAGTATATGATTAAGGCTCTCGTGGACCCCACCTGCACCTTGCTTTCTAAAGGTGCAGCAATTTGCTGCTCTGCTCCTTATCGCGAAAAAGACTGTCCTACCCGCTGTTGTGGCGGGCCGGTTGGGTGCCTCTCGATTGGTCCAGGAGGGACCGGTTCACTTACGGGCATTAACATACTCTTTTCAATTGAGCCTGTTTTTAAGCTTCCTCATAATCAGTGCCTACTCGTTTTAAATACAAGAAAAAAAAAAAGTTTTGGGTGGTGAGTTGCATTCTTGCTTGTAAAGGCTACTGAGTGTAGCTCTTGTCATCAACTTTTCCGAATTCTGATATAGAAGAATATGCCATCCAAGAATTGCTGAAGTTATCTGCCTTGCGTCTGGTTCATGCTTAAATTCATATGCTTGAACATATAGTTAATGAAGCACGCATCTTACTTGTAAAAGCTACTGGATTTAGCTCTTGTATCAACTTTACCCAATTCTGATATAGAAGAATATGCTATTGAAGAATTGCTGGAGTTATCTGCCTTGTGTCTGGTCCATACTTAAATTCATCTTGAACATATAGTTAATGAAGCATGCAGTATAACCTTATTGTGCAACTTTAAATTTTTTTCTTCGTATTCTGTAACTGGTGTACCGCCAACGTTTATTGCTGTTTTATTTTAGTAATGTTGTTTTACTGATGCTTCTCTTATGTTCTGTCAATAAAATGGGTAGTTTCCTGCGTGATATCTGGCTCTTTGTTACTCACTGCTCATTTTTTTCCTGATTATTTTGCAGGGCTTTCTCTGAAATCTCAGGAGTTGATGGCATTGTTTTTGGTGCTCAAAATTTATTATAGTTACACGAACTTTGATGTACATACAATACTCATTGCGGTTACATTGATAACAACTTTGTGGGTTGTCTATATGATGCGTGTTTTCTTGAAATCAAGTTACATGGTGCATGAGGACAACTTTCCAACGCATTATCTGGTAGCTCTTACATTTTACATTATGTCATGTTCTCAAAATTTTTGTGATTAATTTTTTGTGTTTTTAGTACACAATACTTTGCACCTGTTGGCGCCGGCAAAAGAATGCATACATGCTTTTTATGTTTTTTTTACCACTTTTGATATGACATTTGTAAATTGTCTCTCTTTTTTTTTTTTAATTTAGGCAATTGTTATGCTATAATATTCTTGAATTTGTGGAGTCCTCTGTAGAATCATATAATTTATCACCATAGACTAGGCAAATGAACATTTTTTACTGGTTTGCTGCTGTTCATACATCCTTGAGTTTAGTTAATGAAGAAAATTAATAAATAAACTTTCGTTGGTTTGTCAAATTTATTGATTTGCAGTTTGGAGATGTGTGTTTTAAGTTTTTCATTGCCCCTCTTTATTTTTCATATTTCATTTCCTGGAAATGAAACTATGATTTATCTTTTACAAAACCTAAGCTGAAAATGATAATTTGAACTTTTTTTTATAAATTTTTTTGCCTTTCATGTTTCTGTTCGTTTCTATCATCCTAGCATTTGTCTGCGTTTGCCTGAAAATTTGAGGTTTTGGGCAACAGGGCTACATTCATTTTGAGTTTCACTTCTCTGTACAAGTTTGGTGAATTTGTTTTATGATGCTTTACTTCATGCTGGATTACTTTTTCAGACGCCACTCCTGCAAATCTCATATTTGATAGAAGAGGTTTCTTTTAATTTAATTGTATGGCTTTTTGTTATTCTGATTTATTTTCCATGTACAAACTGACAGAGGTCTTATCATCTATTTTAATTTTTTATTTTTTCATATCTTGTGAACGCCAAGTCCTTGTAGCGAAGGAATTTTAGTTTTATCATATATAGTTTTCAAAAGAGCAATTTGATTCTTCAGGTGATTGCATGTGCTGTTATGACACTCGTTGTTCATCCAAAGTCATCTGATGCATTGATCAACCGTCTCATCTTGGCCTTTGGATGCTATTTGGAAACAGTTGCAATTATGCCGCAGCTTCGCTTGATGCAGAACACCAAGGTCCATTATATTCTTTTGACTTATGTTATTGGTATCCTGATTTTACTTAGGAAATTCTATTGCACTGATTTTCTTTTGCAGATTGTCGAGTCTTTGACAGCTCACTATGTTTTTGCTCTGGGAGTTACTCGTTTTTTAAGCTGTGCTCGCTGGATACTTCAGGTGAAATGCTGAATTAAAATATTATTTTTGACTAGTATGAGTTTAATTGTTTACTGGCTACTATATGCCAAATTTATGGTTTTAGCTGGTGCATGGTTGTCTATATATTTGTTGACCTGCCATACTGTACAATTTCCTTCTCACGTTATACTCTAGAAATATGTTCTACACTGCTCATCAGTAATATTTAGTATCCACTTAAAGATGAATCTCTTTCTTCATCTAAGCAAAATTTGATTTAGGTATGACAAGAATGTGTTGCTTACAAGCAGATTTGACAATTTCATTTGTTACTTCTTGTACATGAGAAAAAGTGAGCTTCTCGGGCAATCATGAAACCAACGACCCTGATCAAATAAAGGCGGGCGACCTAATGTCATATTTAGGCGACCCGGTCCTCGCAAGCAGGCACCGGATTATAACTAAGCATTAAGGAGCCAAGGAAGCATGGTAGGTCACTAACACTTGATGGCTACTGATTTAGGGCCGAGCGATTATAATCAAGCATGGATCAATGATTGACGTAGGCCGCACTTACCAGCCCGTCGATAGATCGCAAGAATCGGCCGAACAGTTGGGCGGCGTCTGATACCACATGGTCAGGACCAAGGCTCATGGCCGTGCAACTCCAAGTTGGGGGCAGGTGGCTCAAAACTCCAAAATCACAGTCGAGACGATGGTAGAAAAGGACCCAACACTTCATGAAGGCACTATTTCTCAAATATTGCTTTGTTACAAGTGAGCGCTTGAGTTGAAATTGTATATGGTCCCACCCAGGATGTCTTGGCGTGATTTTTTATTTTAAATAATATGACGAGTCTTATTAAGGGGGTCAACTCCTATAAATAGGAAACTTTGTATAGCTAAAAGGGGAAGATTCTCTTATTTTTTTTCCTTCATTAAGAAGTCTCTATCAACTCATTGAGATTCCCTTTGTGCCTTTTTCACCATGGGGACCCTTATTTTCCTCTCTTTTGTGTGTGTTGTATTATAGGGGTGCGATTTGAAGACAAATATGAGTTTAACATCCTAAAAAATGTGGTGAGTATAAAAAACAAGAAGAATAATACAAGAGGAAGAATGTCATTGTGAGAACGCTGACAACATGGAGTGTACCAGAGATTTTGTGACCCAAGAGATCTAAGAACTTAAGGATCAAATGAGGGAGATGATTAGGGAAACACTTCAACAAGGAGCAGATTCGGTACCCAACCAACAGTTCCCCCAGATCAAAGATCTGTCCCAAATGCAGAAAGTGCACCCTCCCTGACACTAAGCGCGAGCGATGGGACGTATCATCCATATAGTGTCAGATCTGCACCTCAGGACCTAGGTAGATAGAGGCGCAAGAACGCCTAATGGATGACCCATGATAATGTTTTGTCTTGATGAATCTATGAAGCTAAAGCGCTTAAATGATTCAAGATCCCAACTCTAGAATCGTACCGAGGGAAGACTGGCCTAGCTGATCATGTCGCCTCTTTTTGAGTTGATAGCCTACTTACTAAGGGTGAACTACACAGTGAAGTATCGACTCTTCTTTGAACAATCACTTCATTCATGGAGTTCAAAAGGAGATATTTAGCCTTAAAAAAAATTCTCAAGCACTTTTACAGTTGTGATAGAAGCAAGAAGAATTATTGCGCCCGTTCATAACCCGATTCCAGAGGGAAATGTTAGAAGTATGAAATTTTGAGCCCAATGTTGCACACATGGCCATCGCCAGGGGCTGAGAGAAGGTTTTTTTTGGTACGCCTTAGGGCTAAAACGATCGAAGGCATTGACGAAGCTACTGGAACTTGCTAACGACCATATCTCAATGGAGAAGATCTAAATGATCACAATCATATCCATATCCATCGAAAAGAAGTTCTCACGGCGGTGACTAGAAAACCAACCACCCGCCACGACCATCACCACATCCTCGGTACGAAGATGAACGCTCCCAATCTTGCCAGGAGGCACACACCACCGAAAGGATGGCCCAAAAAAATCGAGGGAAAGCACAATACTGAAGGCGGTGGAAGGATCTCTCTCCAGAAATACCACTACAACTGACTTAGCACATCCCTCAACCGACTCTGCTAAGAGTCTCAATGGCGAAAGTTGTGGAGGCTATCCAGAACAAGCACTACTATCGAAAACCGGCTCCCATGAAGGTTGGAGGATACATCCGTGATCTGGAGAGATATTGTGCTCATCATTGAAATCACGGATACGACATAGTTAAGTTGACACCCTTGGGCCCTAATTTAGGAGTTGATTAGATACAAAGAGTTGAAGGGGTTCAACCAGAGTAGTTGACCAACCTCTGAGGAAGGCTCCGAAGACAGAGGGGCACAGTGGGTCTGCCTAGGCTCATGTTATGCTCAATACAGGAGTTGTCCCCGCCATTCTAGGAGATGGTGTTGAGGCCTCCCAAGAAAGAGTCAAAAGATTTTGCTCCGGCGAGCCTTATGTGGATGCCTAGTCCCTGCAGCAAGTTGCTCAATATCCACCCATCACATTTACCGATGAAGACCTGCCTCCGAAAGACAAACCCTACAACGATGTGATAATCGTTATGGCTCTAGATAGAAATTTCCAAACAGGTAACATTCTTTTCGACACCAGCATCTTAGGAAACTTCTTGTTCAAATTTTTATTCAATAAAATGTGTCTTGAAGCAGGATGTCTGTCAACTACATCTTAACCCTTACATGGCTTCTCGGAGGAGAAGAAAAAAACCAGAAGCTTTGTGATTCCTTGCGCTGTCAACTTATTATTTTGGGAGAGGGCGATAGATAATTCAATGCAATGGTTGACTTCATCGTATTTGACTAGCCTGCGACATACAATGCTATTATTGGTCGGCCTCTACTGAACACCTTCAAAGCAGTCCTCTAGACATACCACATGTCGGTAAAATTTTCTGGCGACATAGAAATCATCATGGTACGAGGAGACTTGCAATAGTTATACACTTGCTACTTATAAGCCAATAACAATGTACACCGAGAAACTCTGGAGTTGGATACGCAACAAGGGAGTGGCCTAGAAACCAGTGAGACCATAGAAGAAATCTCTGCCTACCCCGATGCTAAAAATAAGTCATTTCGACAAAGTGCGGCGTTTGATATAGGGTGTAGAGAAAACCTCCCCCGGACCCTCTGGGAATACCGAGACGTTTTTGCTTGGTCAGCAAAAGAAATGCTCGGATTTTCCATAGTCATGGCTTGCCATTGTCTCAACGTCAATCCTTTAGCTACTAATAAGGTAGAAAATGAGATCCGAGACTTTCTCTCTTGCCGAGTCAATCAAGAAAGAAGTTCAAAAGCTGCTGGAAGTTGGATACATCGAAGAGGTGTAGCACCCATATTGGGTAGAGAATGTGGTGATTGTTCGCATGGCAATAAGAAAATGACGAATGTGCATCGACTTCACCAGCCTGAATGCGGCTTGCCCAAAAGACAATTACCTCCTCCCACATATCGACGATCTCTTGGATTCAAAGATTTGACACTCAGTCATATGAGATTCCCTGACGTTTTTTTTTTGGTTATCATCTGATAAAAATGTATCCAGACGATGCAAAAAAAAAAAAACACGTTCATAACAAGAGATTATTTTGTTATAATGTAATGCCCTTCGTGTTTAAAAACGTTAGTGCGACTTACCAGCTGATGATGGATGTGCTTTTTTGGAGTAAAAATGAAAAAATATTAAAGTTTATGTTGATGACGTTTTAGTGAAAAATAAATCGTCGGATTAACATATAAATGACCTCAAAAAAACCTTCGAAACACTAACAAATTTTACCATGAAGTTTACCCTCTCAAATGTACATTTGGGGCGGAGATTAAAAAATTACTTGGCTACTTATTAACTCTAGNTATTTTAGTGAAAAATAAATCGTCGGATTAACATATAAATGACCTCAAAAAAACCTTCGAAAAACTCACAAATTTTACTATGAAGTTTACCCTCTCAAATGTACATTTGGGGCGGAGATTAAAAAATTACTTGGCTACTTATTAACTCTAGAAGGGTTCGAAGCCAATCTAGAGAGGATTCTAGTACTCATAGAAATGCCATCACCCAACAACGTCAAGTAGTTGTAGAGGCTGGTAGGTTGCATTGTAGGATTGAGTCGGTTCATCACTAAATAAGACACAGATGCACAGTTTCTTCAAAGTCCTATGGATTACCAAAGGCTTCGTACCGACAGAAGACTGTAAATAAGCCTTCAGATGGTTGAGAATCTTTAACTTCACCATCCTTATTCCAAAGCCCAAAACCAACTGACGAGNATTTCTTCAAAGTCCTATGGATTACCAAAGGCTTCGTACGAACAGAAGACTGTAAATAAGCCTTCAGATGGTTGAGAATCTTTAACTTCACCATCCTTGTTCCAAAGCCCAAAACCAACTGACGAGCTCACATTATATCTCCATGTAAGACCAGAGGTGATTAACTCGGTCCTAGTGCGAGAAGAGCTGGAGAAGCAATTCACGGTCTATTATGTTCGCCACATTCTGAGAGGGGCATAACTAAGGTATCCAATTATGGAAAAGTTGACGTTTGCTTTGATTGTTTTAGTACAAAAAATGCGACCATATTTTCAGATGCATAAGCTGTGGGTGATCATTGGATATCCACTCAAATCAGTGCTAACAAGTCCGGAGCATTTTTGTTGACTCGTTAAGTGGGTGGTAAAACTCAATAAATTTGATTTATCATATATCCTTCGAACAACTAAAGGCGCAAGCGTTGGCAAAATTTCTGGCAATTTCCAAGACCAGGCGAAGTTGAAGATGAAATGCCCTCATTAGAACCATCATGAACTCTGTAACACGACGAGGCATCAAACCAGTAAGGTGCGGGCCTAGGACTCGCACTAACGAGCCTGCCAGGGCAACATATCTACCATTTTGTCGAAGTAGAATTTGAGGTGACGAGCAACCATGTCGACTATGCGTACTGCGTCTCACATACGAGATTGGAGTGCGACATCTCACCATAAGATCTTAGTAGTCAATCAAGTGAACGGGCAATTCAAAATGAGAGAGTAAACAGTAACAAGATATATAATTAAAGCTAAGGCAAAGATAGGGAAATTTGAATACTTCAGGATCAAACACGTTGCTCNAGAAGTAGAATTTGAGGTGACGAACAACCATGTCGACTATGCGTACTGCGTCTCACATACGGGATTGGAGTGCGACATCTCACCATAAGATCTTAGTAGTCAATCAAGTGAACGGGCAATTCAAAATGAGAGAGTAAACAATAACAAGATATATAATTAAAGCTAAGGCAAAGATAGGGAAATTTGAATACTTCAGGATCAAACACGTTGCTCGAGAAGGCAACAAAGTCAGACTTATTATCTAAGTGTGGTAATGAAGTCGGGAATGAGCTTTCAATAGACATGTTGGAAAAGCACAGCAGGCCGACCTCAAATAGAAAGAGATTAAGAGGAGAATGACGTGGTATTACAATTTACATGTCAAAGAAGTAGACCTGGTCCCAAAGAAGGTCGATTCAGTGGCTCGTGGCTAAACCTTGGGAAAGCTCGACCAGACATAGGCCGGATCGTTCATCGTCAGCATGCCTGTACCCATGGAGCATACAAATTGCGAACCTGTGTCGACAAGGAAGTGCCATGCACTTGGAACAGAGATGAAGTAAACATTTTTTATCCTTGAAATTTATGAACTTTTGATTTTTCTGAGACATTGTAATTCATGGCACAATTGAACGCTAATTTTTGCCTTCCTAGAAACCAAATGGCTTTTATAATTACATTATGACAAAAAGCAGTCGCATACCAATGATGTGTTTTCTTATTTTTATCATAAAATAAACGCTTCATTTAGGTGCCAAGGGAGGAACTCACCGCATTGCTAACCAGATCCCAAAGAAGCGTCAAAAGGCCCCAGGAGGTGGAAGATAGCTTTCACCCGAAGGTATGGATCATCCTTATTACAAACCTAGCTAGTGCAAACTAACTCAAGAAACTAGAGAAGGGGAGTCAGTCTCTTGAAGGAAATAAGCTTCCCTCGCAGATGAAGTGCAAAAGTTACATGAGCCCCCGAAGGTGTCTAGGCAACCAACCATCCGCTTCATATCCATCCGCCTCACAAGAATTGAGCGGCGTAAAACCCTTCTACTCCTATCTGGATCATAGGTCAAGCCCCGACGCTTAGATTTTCTCCTCGCTCGCAAAAAGATCCACAGTGAGAAACACATGAATCATCCCAGCGGCGAGTTTAGATGCTTACCTCCGCGAATAAATCAATTAGATTCACNTTGCCGAGTCAATCAAGAAAGAAATTCAAAAGCTGCTGGAAGTTGGATACATCGAAGAGGTGTAGTACCCATATTGGGTAGCGAATGTGGTGATTGTTCGCATGACAATAAGAAAATGACGAATGTGCATCGACTTCACCAGCCTGAAGTGGCTTGCCCAAAAGACAATTACCTCCTCCCACATATTGACGATCTCTTGGATTCAAAGATATGACACTCAGTCATATGAGATTCCTTGATGCTTTTTTTTTTGGTTATCATCTGATAAAAATGTATCCAAACGATGTAAAAAAAATACGCTTTCATAACAAAATATTATTTTGTTATAATGCAGTGCCCTTCGTGTTTAAAAACGTTAGTGCGACTTACCAGCTGATGATGGATGTACTTTTTTTAGAGCAAAAAGGAAAAAAAATATGAAAGTTTTTGTTGATGATGTTTTAGTGAAAAATAAATCATCGGATTAACATATAAATGACCTAAAAAAAACCTTTGAAACACTCGCAAAATTTAGTATGAAGTTTAACCCTCTCAAATGTACATTTGGGGCGGAGATTGAAAAATTACTTGGCTACTTATTAACTCTAGAAGGGTTCAAAGCCAATCTAGAGAGGATTCTAGTACTCATAGAAATGCCATCACCCAACAACGTCAAGTAGCTGTAGAGGCTGGTAGGTTGCATTGTAGGATTGAGTCGGTTCATCACTAAATAAGACGACAAATGCACAGTTTCTTCGAAGTCCTATGGATTACCAAAGGCTTCGTATGGACAAAAGACTGTGAATAAGCCTTCAGATGGTTGAGAATCTTTAACTTCACCATCCTTATTCCAAAGCCCAAAACCATATGACGAGCTCACATTATATCTCGGTGTAAGACCAGAGGTGATTAACTCGGTCCTAGTGCGAGAAGAGCTGGAGAAGTAATTCACGGTCTATTATGTTAGCCACATTCTGAGAGGGGCATAACTAAGGTATCCAATTATGGAAAAGTTAACGTTTGCTTTGATTGTTTTAGTACAAAAACTGCGACTATATTTTCAGATGCATAAGGTGTGGGTGATCACTGGCTATCAACTCAAATCGGTGCTAGCAAGACCGGAGCATTTCTGTTGACTCGTTAAGTGGGTGGTAAAACTCAACAAATTTGATTTATCTTATATCCTTCGAACAACTAAAGGCGCAAGCGTTGGCAAATTTTCTGGCAATTTTTAGGACCAGGCGACGATGAAGATGAAATGCCCTCATTAGAATCATCATGAACCCTGTAACTCGACGAGGCATCAAACCAGTAAGGTGCGGGCCTAGGGCTCGCGCTAATGAGACCGTCAGGGCAACATCTCTACCATTTTGTCAAAGTAGAATTTGAGGTGACGAACAACCATGTCGACTATGCGTACTGCGTCTCGCATACGGGATTGGAGTGCGACATCTCACCATAAGATCTTAGTAGTCAATCAAGTGAACGGGCAATTCAAAATGAGAGAGTAAACAATAATAAGATATATAATTAAAGCTAAGGCAAAGATAGGGAAATTTGAATACTTCAAGATCAAACACGTTACTCGAGATGGCAACAAAGTCAGACTTATTATCTAAGTGTGGTAATGAAGTCGAGAATGTGCTTTCAATAGACATGTTGGAAAAGCACAGCAGGTCGACCTCAAATAGAAAGAGATTAAGAGGAGAATGGCGTGGTATTACAATTTACATGTCAAAGAAGTAGACCTGGTCCTGAAGAAGGTCGATTCAGTGGCTCGTTGCTAAACCTTGGGAAAGCTCGACCAAACATAGGCCGGATCGTTCATCGTCAGCATGCCTGTACCCATTGAGCATACAAATTGTGAACTTGTGTCAACAAGGAAGTGCCATGCACTTGGAACAGAGATGAAGTAAACATTTTTTATCCTTGAAATTTATGTACTTTTGATTTTTCTGAGACATTGTAATTCATGGCACAATTGAACGGTAATTTTTTCCTTCCTAGAAACCAAAAGGCTTTTATAATTACATTATGACAAAAAGCAGTCATATACCAATGATGTATTTTCTTACTTTTATCACAAAATAAACGCTTCATTCAGGTGCCAAGGGAGGAACTCACCGCATTGCTAACCAGATCCCAAAGAAGCGTCAAAAGCCCCCAAGAGGTGGAAGATAGCTTTCACCTGAAGGTATGGATCGTCCCTATTACAAACCTAGCCAGTGCAAACTAACTCAAGAAACTAGAGAAGGGGATTCAGTCTCTTGAAGGAAATAAGCTTCCCTCACAGATGAAGTCCAAAAGCTACATGAGCCCCCGAAGGTGTCTGGGCAACCAAACATCTGTTTCATATCCATCTGTCTCACAAGACTTGAGCGGCGTAAAACCCTTCTACTCCTATCTGGAACATAGGTCAAGCCCCGACGCTTAGATTTTCTCCTCGCTCGCAAAAAGATCCACAGTGAGAAACACATGAATCATCCCAGTGGCGAGTTTAGATGCTTACCTCCGTGAATAAATCAATCAGTTCGTTTAATAAGTCTAGTGTTAGGCATTGTCCGTCCAATGACAACTTATCGAGAGTAAAGGAGTATGGGTAGTAGAAGATCCTCTTAAGAAGTACGGGGTAAGGCATGACCAGTTCATGGCGAAGATTTGATCGTAAAGGAGTACAGGCAGTATAAGGCTCGAGTCAAACACAAAATGAATTAAACACAACCATTCAACCACAACATGCCAAGCAATTGAAATTGAATTCAATTCACGCTGCACGATCTAGCACAAAGATTTTTTTATTTGGAAAAAAAAAACATGTTAATAACAAAAACTAGGCATACACATGACGCATTTGAAATAATCAAAAGATCTTTCCATTTCATATTCTAACAAAAAATAGTTTACATATAAAACCCCACATCATACATTCAATGAAGCTCCAAGACTTCTTTCTTCCTCACCCTCAGTTTCAAACTCGGTGAATCTACTCAAATTGAGACATGGAGGACCACACCGAGGAAATTACTTGACACTTCATCAGGTGGTCCATAAAATACTGGATCGCTTCACGTAACTTGGTATGGAGAGTGGCAATATATACAGCGTTCGACGATTGCTTTTGGATGAACTCTTCAGGCATTCTTATGATAGTCATTCGATTAACCAACCATTTGTTATCCTCTACCAGACCCTCGCAATAACACTTCCAAGTGAGAAGCTCCATCTCCAGCCTCTCCAACAAATCCTCTTCTTTCAATGCAACCTCTCGCGCTGAAGCACCTGCTGCTATCTCACCCTCCAGAGTCGCAACACACCGCTTTGACCTCTCTTTCTTCACCTTGTCTTTTCTTAGGCCCCTCAAAAGGCTACAAATGATTGTAATCGAAGTATGGGAAGCCTGCCAACCAGCTGTTTGAAGGTAACCCACCTCCATCCCCTCAAACAAGGCATCCATCAAAGGGGAGCAAAGGGCTTTTCCTCCACATTGAAGGCATATGTGGTAGCACGCATAACTGAAGAGTTTCAGTCCTTGGCCAAGTCCATTGGAGCATAGCTACCTTCTGTACTCTGCCACATCATTCTACCTTTTTTGAGCGGAGCCCATTGAATGGGAGGTCTCCTACAACCAACCAATTGACTTCGCTTTAAGTTGGACATCGCTCCCACTAATGCTACCTTTCGCTTGCGCTGAGTCTCTGGGCGAGCCAACTCTTACGCTTCTGAGATGACCCCCTCAATCGGGCGGCTCAACGCAAAGTTTTCGCCCAGGGATCACATCTTCACAACATTATCTTCGCTTAGTTGGGCGCTACCTTATTGGGGATGACCTAGAGTAAGAGTGGCGAGAGAGTTGCAGACCGAGCTGCTCTACATCCACACAACGATCTTGAGTGAAGTATCCTCGCACAGGTGGCTTGACTCGACTTCATCGGCCACCCTGCATCCTTGGACCCATCACACCAATCCCCTCCTCTCATTCAACTTCCACGCA
The DNA here is from genome assembly GCA_002079205.1 of Phalaenopsis hybrid cultivar. NCBI lineage: Eukaryota > Viridiplantae > Streptophyta > Magnoliopsida > Asparagales > Orchidaceae > Phalaenopsis > Phalaenopsis hybrid cultivar. The sequence goes on from JXCR01138052.1 coordinate 344,264, forward strand.
AGAAATGTGTAAGAGACAACGTTATTCGCCAATCTTTCACAAACCGTTTCCTCTAAATCAAAGATTAATTCATCTGTCCCATCTCTTTGAATAACTACGTTAGAAGGAGAAATATAATACAAGTAGCTACCTATACCTAACAGGGCCAAGCTGCACAATTCTTCTTGGTCTTCTCAAGCCAAGGCCACGTTCGCTTCCTCTTGAAGGGCATCCACAATTACCCACTCCCCCTCGATCATGAATTCGAAGGCATTCAGAGCTGACAATTCCCCCTTAGTCATGAATCCGAAGGTGTTTAGAGCTGACAATTTCCCGACGATGATGTTTTGCACACGACTTTTGGCTTATAAGCTGGGCTCGTCTCGATCAATCAGTCACCTTCTATAGAATCGACGCAAAACTTACACTTTTAATCCTTCACTTTATTCTCCAAACCATGAAAACATACCTCTTTCTATCGCAACACAAACTGCACAAACTCGTCGGTGTCGACGTGCAAGGAAAATAGAATGTTGAACAACTTGATCAACCAGAGGATCTTCACTCTCCACATATAAAAGATCATTGTCATGATGATGGTGACTGAATGGGCATCAATTGAGATGTAACTATTCCAAAGAAATTAAAAATCGATACCATTTCTGCGCATAATTGCAACTTGAAGCCAAGCTGGAATTGATCGTTGTAGAAAGAACTTCCTTGCATAAAAGGTGTTGGGCCACTCGTCTTTCTTAGCGACCCACCCATAGATGAATGAATGGAGTGTACACACTGGATAAGTAATACTACTTCGCTAGCACAACATCCATCTTGGACGAGCCAGGAAAATTTTTCTTCACAAACTCCATGGGGTTGTATCGGGCCGGGGGGCACGACTGAAGGAAACCTGATCAGTTTGGTGAGCGGAAGAAGCTTGAACGGAGGAAGCCACGATTGACTAAAAGGAATTGAGAGAAACATCAGAAAGAAATGGTGAAGGAGTAAAACCCTCACAATTAAAACATCAGTTTTTATAGGGGTTAAAGAAGTGGTAACTGCCCAAAAAATTTACAAGGGTAAAAAGGGAAATGTATGTACATACATGTAACTTATATTTGAGGGATATAATCGGTGTCACGTCATAAATCAAAATTACAGAAGCTTAAGTGTCAAATTTATTTATTAAAAAAATTATTTTAAAAAAAGTTTAGTACATCAATTGGGTGAAAGAAAAGAATTATACAAGGATTCGATACGGCCTCAACTGCGAGATAACCAAGTCTGAGGAGCCTTCTCAATACAAACTCTCCCCAATACCTAAATTGTCCTAGGCCACCCAAGTTGGCTGGGGCCTGAAAAACCAAGCACTACTCCCACAAGCTTGTGAGCTCCCACTGTAAGAAGGCCTATGATTTCTCCACAACTCAGTTTCACGCTCCAATCCTGCCAATCTTGTCATACAATCGGCTATTCATGTAAGAGCCGCGACATACCCACTAGTAGGGGGTTGCCGCACGAACAACCTGTCGCCTCACGGTCTGTCCCGAGTTGATCATTTTGCCCATCTCCCATTTGGGTGCAACCCCCGATGACAGTGCAATCATCCTAGCTCCTCACTCAAAGTATCTGACATCTCCACTTACTAGTTCTTCATCACTCAGGAGCATACCTTAAAACTCATTCAAATTCAAGGAGGGCAGGTCATATGGGCTATAACATGCGAGAATAAAATGAGTGACCTTCAACAAATAATAAAAAATCACCAAAAATGAATATTGTCCTTACCCATTGCTCGCAAGTGATCAAGCACATGAAAAAAGAGCGAACGAGTCATCGCCTTAAGCTGCTTGAACAACCAGTTGTTGTGCTCGATCAAAAGTCAGCTCGCTCAATGAACCTTCTATCCCAAGAACGAGAGCAACATGATCCAATTGAGGGATTGCACATTCCCTCCTGCTACGACGGTCAACGTCTTTGAAACACGGGGGCGTCTCTTAGAATTGCATGCAGAGACCTCAAACGATCAACAGTTGGGTAAGCATTTTTAGGCGCACAAGTGATGTCCTCATAGACCGCATGACAGGATCCCTACTGATCCGTCAACAGGGCATCACATTTGCGTTTTGACTTACTACCTCACACATGCTTACCAAACAAGCCATAGAGGAGGACTTTGGTTGGGACATTTGCTTGGGCCGCAATAGGCTTCTCCACGAGCCAAACTTTCTGACAGTAATAGTAGAATTAGGCGAAAGAACTATGACCTTAATGAAATTCAGGGGAAGTCTTATTGAACAATTTATAGGAGTGTGAGGCTCAAAACTCATGTAAGTATTTAAAGCTTTAAACATTTATTATTGATCTAGAAATAACTATTAATCTATTAACTCTCTCACTTTTATTGCAGCATAAATTTCTAAGATTCGAGAGAATCAGAAAATTAAATATCTACATGAGAAAAAGTGAGCTTCTCAGACAATCATAAAACAACGACCTTGATTAAATCAAGGTGGGCGACCAGATGATGTATTTAGGCGGCTTAGTAGTTGCTGTAAACAAGCACTAAATGACGATAGCCATGAGTTAAGGAGCCAAGGAAGTGTGGTGGGTTGTTGGCACCTAAGGGCGGCTGATCTTGTGTCGAGCGAACCAACAGAGCCGATTGACTTCGACCAAAGTATGCATGATTGACGTAGGCTACACTTTCCTGACCAGCTAATAGATTGCAAGAATTTGTTGGTCTGGGGGCGGACATCTGATACCACATGGTCAAGACCAAGGCTCATGACCAAACATTTCAAAACTTGGTTTGGATGGCTCAAGCATCCAAAATCATACTCCAAATGATGGCAGAAGGAGACCCAATGCTTCACGAAGACTCTGTTTCTCAAGTATTGCCGTTACAAGCGAGCGTTTGATTGAAATTGTATATGTTCCCACTTAGGACCTCTTGGCGGGATTTTTTATTTTAAATAATACGTGTCTTGTCAGGGGGGGGTTGACTCATATAAATAGGAAGCATTGTATGGCAAAAATGGGAAGATTCTTGTATTTTCTTTTCTCCATTAAGAAATATTTGTCAACTCATTGGGATTCANTTCTTGTATTTTCTTTCCTCCATTAAGGAAGATTTGTCAACTCACTGGGATTCATTTGCCTTTTTCTCAAAGGAGACCCTTATTTCCTCCCTTTTGTGTGCATTCTATTTCTGGGGTGTAATCCGAGGAAAAATCTAGATTCAACACTTCTCTGTAGTAAATTCAAATGAGCCATCCATATATAATATAATGCATGCATGTTCATGAGCTGTTTTATTATAATTTTCTAATGTATTTCTTTTTTTTCCAATCTTCTGATTCAAGTACTCACAAGAATTGTTCTCAACAATGAGTATTAAAATTATTAATTAAAATCTGTAGAAAATGAAGGGAACTAATAAAATTATGGGATTTTAATATGTTTGTGCAATAATTTGTATGCTAATTAATAAATAAATTCCTTGTAGTCTAATCTGAAAAGGCCTAGTATTTTATGTCTTGTACACCTCTCACACACACACTCTTTGTGTGTGTGTTTGCAAGTGCGTGTGTGTGTGCCTGTATATATACATACAGACAGACACACACACACACAGATATATATAAGAAATTAAAAATCGATACCATTTCTGCGCATAATTGCAACNTCTCGTTGAGACGGAGATCTTTATCCTAGCTGCGCCCTGCCGACTGTTCTTAGCAGGTAAGTTTCTTTATGGAAACTCTAAACTTGAGCTAATTCGAAAGGATTTTGAGTAAATGAAGCTGAAAGGGGGTTGGAAGATCGGTAAATTGGATGGTCGTCACATTCTTATTCAATTATCAAATGACGAAGACTACACCCATTTGTTTGCGAGAAGAGTTCTGAATAGAAAACCAGGTGAGGAAGGTTTTAAAATGGACGATGGATTTTGACCCTCGTCATGAACCTCCTACCATTCCTGTTTGGCTGCGCTTCCCATGTTTGAAGATCCATTTTTTTTATCAAGAGCTTCTCTTCGCTTTAGCGATGGTATATGGTAAACCCCTCAAAGCTGACACGCCTACAGTGAATCTGACTCGGCCTTCAGAAGCCAGAATTTTGATAGAAATAGATATTACTTTACCTTTTCCTGGAGAAATATGGATTGACACACAACATCAAGGATTTTGACAACAAACAGAACTTGAACATATATCACTTTATTGTACCCACTGCCATATGTTTGGACATTCTCCTTCTCAATGTTATTAGTTGCATCCGAATTTAAAATCTTTAAGTAAAAACGCTTATGGATCTGCCCCACCTCATACATGTCCCTCCACCGCTCCTGAGTGCATTTCACAAACTATTGAAACACCAGTTGACATGATGCCACCTCCCCCTCCCACTACCGGAGACAATATTGCCTCTGTTCTTTCGACTGATATATTGGCAGATGGTTTACTTGGGTCCGATAATCAGAATAGTATTGAAGCTCCACATTCCCAGGATGCATCAGGTGTTGAAGATACATGCTTACCATCTCTTCAGAATCAGAATGTTGTTACTGCTAGTTAGGAGCTGGGGGCTCATTCTGTCCTACATGCCCAACAATCTGTTGACCACACCGATCAGATAAGTCAATCCTCAGATAAGGAATGGCAGGTATACACATCTACAAAGAAAAAGAAGAATGGAGGCACACCCTAGCTTGGGAACTTAATGGATGATACTCTAGAGACTTTGGGTAATGGAACGACACTAAACAATTTGTTAGCTGTCTCTGCTCCTAGAACCAGAGGCAGAGGCAAGACCAAGCTGGCTCGTGCCTAGCAGCTTATTTCCTGCAAGTTTTGTTTTTTTTGTGTTTTATCTATGTTTCATTTTTTGGGATACTAGTGTCTGATGTATCATATGGGTAGGACACCTTTTTTTTGGGTCCTCTAATACAACCTCTATGTATCTTTTTAATTTCAATAAATACATACATATATATATATATATATATATATATATATATATATATATTTATGTGACTAAAAAAAAAAAANAGTTATGGGACTAAAAAAAAAAATAGATAGATAGATAGATAGCTCACAAACTATATGTATTGGGTTTGATGATTTTTGGTCTCGACTTATGTTGGAATATAATAAATTGTTTGTTAGTCTTTGAACTTCTCATCTTTTGAATGCATGGCTAGTTTTTCAATCAGATAAATTTGGGTTATGGCAAGAAAGTTTCCTCTAAACGTCTTTTTCTGCAGGTTGTAGATAGCCGTGGAACCATATTACTTGCACTTGGATATGGATTCTGGCCTGGAATGGTCTTCCTTTCAGCGATTGTTCAGACTTCACTTTTGGTCGATTTTTGTTATTATTATATTAAAAGGTATTTCTTCTATCTGAGTTCTGAAGATCAGTAAAATCTATCTAATTTTAGTTTCTATGTGGCTAGTTTCTAGGTAATTCAAGCTTGCAATCTGTATTATTATTATTATTAGTAGTAGTATTTTTTGTTATTATTGTTCGAACCTCTCATCATTTTTTAAAACTAACTGATGAAAATTGCTCTGATATTTTTTTAAACAGTTTTATTGAAGGTCACTCTGTGCTGAGACTGCCTTCAGATACAGTCTGATTAAAAAGTTGAGATCACCCAAAGTAGAACATTTACTCTGGAGAAAGACAAAAGATGTGCAAAGTAATAATCTATTTTCACATCTATTGAATGTTAAAACATATAGCTTTAGATCTTCTTTCAACTTCTAAATGTAATTCCATACTCGTGTTCCTTGTTTAGTATGTTTCTCTTCTTCTTTAGCGACTCTCAATAAGTCCACTTTTTACTTTGCAATTTGAAGTATTTGAAATAAAGAATGACTCATTTTCTACTTTTTATATTCTATATGTTGATGTTTATGTTTGGTTCATATGATGCTTAGGTTTACATAAGGAATTGAAATCTTTTTTAGCATTGTCTTTGGCCCTACTGGAGGTCATGATCCAAATTTTAGTTTATGATGAATCCTTTTCTTCTAATCAACGAGATTTTAAGAGAAAATTTAAAATAATAGAGAAAAGATATAAAAGACATAAGGGCCTCGGATAAATAGAAAAAGGCCTAATGTATGATATATAATGTAAGTTTAATAGAAGAATTATCTGTTGAGCTTGAGCTTACTAGAACATAAGCATTGCTTAGGTTTTTTTATATTTTAGTTCCTTCTATAAATTATATAAAGAATATTGATAGTTTAATTCCACATTGATTTAAGCAAATAATAATAAGCACATGGAATATAGACAAATAAATTAAATACGCCCTAAGATTTTCATAGTTAATGTTGTCGAAGGCATGTTATGTTATTTATAACGCAAGAATAAATAAACTCTGTTATTAACATAAATGATATCAAATAATAATATTACATGTGAATAATTGAACAGAGAAGCACAATCTCAGTCACCGAATGATTTCTCTTGATAGAGAAAACAACAAATGTGTAAAATCCAACCATTTGTATAAAGGAACTTCTGGAAAATTTGCTTTGATACCCACCTAATTTTTCTCACAAATCGTTGTTAACTTGGTCGAACAATTAACATTATTGCATTTTCCCATAGTATTTTATATGTAGTTTAAGTTACATAGGCTCTATTTATGGCTTATAAAAATGACAAACAATAAGCAAGGTCCCTTAGAATAGCCCAAAACTTCCCTTAATTAAACTACTTGATAAAACTACAACTCGGGGTATGGGCTCATCCTTTCAAGTAACCAACTGTGAATGGTTCGGCTCTTGTACGTGAATATTCAATTTCTATTTTTCATGTTTTTCTTTAGTTATCAAATGACTCTCAAAACATTTTTTTTTCTTAAACTTTCGCATGTTATTTGATTATTGTTAACAAAATTATTTTAAACCTATAAAATGATCCACAAATTTGGCCAAGTCATTTTTGTTGTGCATCAATTTGTATTGGTCTCTTATAATTTGTGCTTTTGTTTGCATTCATCTATTTACTTAACTTGGCTCTGTTCAATTGGGTGATTACTTATTGAAGGATCGATAAATGTGGCTTTTGAGCCTAGGATTTCCATATCGACTTTTATTCACTCCCCACTTGAAAGTCATTTATTTGTTAGGTAAAGAAAGCATCTCTAGCAGACATAATCAGTGAATCCTTTTAATATATTATTGATCTCGTGCGTTTCACAAGATCTTCTTTCATAGTGGTATCAGCACCAAAGACAACAAACAATACCCAAATTCTCATTCTCTAGATTCAAGGCTATTTATTTCACATCGCTGGCAAATTCCACCGTTTCTCCAGCTTGAATCTCGTTCAATCCAAAAACACATGCAATCCCATCTCCAATTGAGAAAATACAATTCCAAATAATTCCATCTTTTTTTTTTTAAATAATATAAGACCTAAAAAAAAAGTGAACACAATTTTAAAAATCATTAAATTTGAAATATATAGTAGCCTGATAAATTAAATATGTNAGAATGTGGCTTTTGAGCCTAGGATTTCCATATCAAATTTTATTCACTCCCCACTTGAAATTTATTGATTTGTTAGGTAAAGAAAGCATCTCTAGTAGACATAATTAGTGAATCCTTTTAATCTATTATTGATCTCGTGTGTTTCACAAGATCTTCTTTCATAGTGGTATCAGCACCAAACACAACAATACCCAAATTCTCATTCTCTAGATTCAAGGCTATTTATTTCACATCGCTGGCAAATTCCTCCGTTTCTCCAGCTTGAATCTCGTTCAATCCAAAAATACATGCAATCCCATCTTCAACTGAGAAAATAAAATTCCAAATAATTCCATCTTTTTTTAAAAAATAATATAAGACCTAAAAAAAAAAGTGAACACAATTTTAAAAATCATTAAATTTGAAATATATAGTAGCCTGATAAATTAAATATGTTTCTAAAGATTTTCTTGCCAATATTTTTTTTTAGCATTATTAGAAGTTAAATCTAAATATTGCAAAATATATGTAGTAAAAAAATTTTCTTTATTTAAAATTAATGTCCAAAATCCATGTAACTTTGAACAAAAATATAGTTAGCTATAATAAACATGTTTTTTGAAAACAACTATTTTTCAAAAAAGTAAATTTTTTTGTCAACTTAAGCACCATAATGGTGAATTAAGTCTACTAACTTATGCACTGTTGAAGAATTTAAACTATCAATACTTGATCAAATTTAATTATTATATTAAAAAATGCTAAAAATAGCTTATTTAAATTGTTAAAATAATCATGTAAGTAACTGTGTTCATTATCTTTGAGGTTTTAGGTCAATCAAATTCAATCAAGAGAAAATAAGCAATATATAAACATGCAAACATAGGTGATATCCTTGGAAAATCAATTGCATTCAAGTCTTCCTGGATTGTCCATCTCAAGTCATTCAGTTTGCAAAAGCTCAGACAAGCTTACCCTATAAGGTCATCATGTTTATGGTTGCTACTTAAACAGTTAACCTTTAATTCATTTTGCAAATCATTGTATGATATCATATAAAATTTATCATCTTCTAGTCATTATGGAGCCAAGCATAACTACTATGAGAAAACCATATAGATTCGTGAGGTCAATAAAGAGAGTGTTTTGGAGATTTGATGGGAAAAAAACTAAAGATAAGATGGTTATATTGTATGAAACTAGTATTGGGTTGTAAAAAAGGTCATTGCTAGTAAAGTTGAACATGACAGAAATGAGGTTGTTAAATTGGATGTGTAAGATTATTAAATTGAATGTGCGATCATTTTAAAAGAGGTATTTTGACAAATAATTATATTAAAGAGAATGCATAAATGATAATTATTACAATAACAAATGAAAAAAAATTAAATTGTGAAATTTGGGCAGATAATGTTTCACCGTTATGATAAGTAGATACAATTAATTTCAAGGAATAAGAAAAAAATTAACAGATTAAATGCTCATGGGTAAATATTATGCAGTCAGATTTCTTAGCCTCAAAATATCCAATTGCTTGTAAAAAGGTAAAATGCTAGTTAATAAAACGGGTTTAACATCTTAGGTAGTATTTGGTCAGGAAGAAAGCATAGATAAACTTTTTTTAGGCTAAATATCAAATAGTTGGGTTATCAGGTGCTGTAAAATTCCCCATAATAATAATTTTTGGCGCTAGTTACAAATCTCAAGGCAATAAATTGAGAATGAATTGATCATTATTTTTTTATGTAAAAGTTAATTAAAAAATCAAATGGTCCCAAAATAATCTGAAAACATTGCTAATTTTGCAGATTCATTATTTTAATTCTAATGACTCAAGAATTGCTAAATTGAATGACTGGAGAGCCTTGGATCGCCTGAACCATGGCAATGTTGTCCATTCTAACCAAGCTAATCAACCCCTTTGCACAAGTTGGGAAATTTTTACATGCATGCTTAATTAATATCAATGGTTGTAGGTCTCGTGTGTATGTTGTCATGAAACTTTGGGGAGATCTCAATTCGGTCTCTTAGAAAGCTCTCATGATGAGTTTTGAGATGTTCACGTTTGATTGTGCCAAGTTTTATTCATCTCACTGCAATTTGAAGATTTTACAACCTCTATAAACTTCCATTTCACATGCTATTTAAGTTGATTGATTGCTCTCGAGAAGATACATATTTCCTTACAAAAATAGCAGTCTATCGTCATCATTTAATGTTGATTTAAATTTGAACAACTAGTCTTCTCATATTTCTTTTTGTTATACTACTATAATAGATTCATAGCATCATATAAATAATATTGTATTTTGCTCATTAATTGGAGGAATCATTGTTGGATCATTTCCAAGCCACCTCCGTTTGCTTGAGCTACCTAAACGAGCTACCTAAGCTAGTTGGCAAGGCCAACCCAAGGCCATGCTCATCCAATCAATTTTGATTCATGTGAGAGCATAATTTGATTTGTTTGTTTGTTTTATGAATATATAATATTTCAACATATTTAAGATGTGGATTAAAGTATTCCTCTTAAATTCTATAAATTGATCGTAATTTTGCTTTTTTGGGACATCCGATAAACTTTTCCATAACATGGGAGAAATTTGGAACTTTGTCACAGCCTCAATTTCTTATTTAACATTTTATTTTTTCCTTGATTTGGCCTTTCACAAGAGTAATAATGTTGCCAATCCTAAAGTTAATTGGATTCGATTTGTTAACAATGTTATTCGGTCACCTGCATGAACAAGATCCACTTGATTTTAGTGTGCCAAATTATCAAGCTTTTGGCCTTAATTCGTTTATATACTATTTGGTTGAATGACTCTTAACTCTAGCAAATAATATTTATTTTTTACAGTCCATGAGAGTTTCTCGGTGAGAGTATACATTGATGATAATATTGAATCAAGATTTTGTGAATATTTATATTGAGGTTGTGGAGGATCCGAAAATTGGAATTAGAAAATAAATACAATTTTTAACTCATGTTTTTAAATGTTTAACACGTAAATTTTGTATATAATACTTCAATATCATAATTAATTATTTTTCTTAATACTTTACTCAATTCAAAAGCAATCAATAAAGAGTGTAGTTAAAAAATTATTGTCATCATAAATGTATGCACTGGAACTGTTTACACGGATCTCAAAACAATCAAGCGGCCTGGAATAATGATCGAGGTGTCAAATCAAAAGAGCATGATTCGTACTGTTCATTCAACGACCGACCTCCTGATCGGAGTCAACTGCCATATTATGACAAGACATTCAATCTATGGAAAAACACATGCTGTCTTGATTGCCTAAAATCTCCTTACAGGGGCTCCTGATTGTAGATAGTCGATCAACTGGTTTTTTACTTTGGCAGGCACGACTGTCATTTGTCCGGTCATCTCAGTCGGCCGAACTAAAACATGTCAACTAGTTGGTTACCGTTATATTCAAATTCAAATTGTAATACAGATTTGTTATAAGATCAACACAATTAATCGCATTAATGGCAGTTTTCATAATCATTCCCTCATTTATGTAATTGTACAAATTCACCTCTATAATTAGGAGGCAAAAGGACGAATAAAGTGACATCGTTCCGGGTTCCTCTACTAGGATTTGCCTAATTACTCTCTCTCTCTCTCTCTCTCTCTCTCTCTCTCTCTCTCTCTCTCTCTCTCTCTCTCTCTCTCNTCTCTCTCTCTCTCTCTCTCTCTCTCTCTCTCTCTCTCTCTCTCTCTCTGTTTCCCTCCTCCTGGCTACAACTCTCATGGCGTGTTCACAAAATACAACTTAAGATTCAACAATAAACATTCCATCAAAAATAATTTGAACATTAGTCACACATCTTTAGCTAATTTATGAGGATTTAATTGAGGTAGTTAAACTCAATTTGGTTGAACGGATTGATTAAATAAAGTTAAAACAATATAAAAACCTCAAAATAAGCTGCAACTCATAACACAACATCGGTAAATGTTTAGATTGCTTATCAACTGAAGCAGGTCAAGCCAACTTTGCTCAGCTTAATTAGACTTGTCTTACTCTCAATTTGGCTCTCCAATTGCCAACCAGAGCAAAATTTTGGCGAGCTCAGCTGGCCTTCATTGATTATTAAAAGAAAAAAAATATCCAATATACTTGTGATATTATATTATTCGATGCTCCTCTCTATTGGAAGACTAAATTCATAAGAATTGGTGAGATTATTGCCTGTTTTGTCATATTATGCTGAAGAGGTGATGGTATATGGTTTCTTTTGTTATTATTTTTGTCTGTTTGTCCAACAAGGTTTTAATCCTCTAATCCGCTAATAGGCTCTTTTATCACACTTACATCATGACATATTTCAATTATTAATCAAAATGCATCTGCATGTTCCATTAATTTACCAATATAACTAGCTTAATATTGAAGAACACACCATTTTCCCTTGTTGACTAACTCTTCTTCAATTGCAACGGAACCTTATAATTTACTCTTCTTGTTGAACCATCATTGTTTAAAATTTGTTATTTTTAACCATGCAAATTTTGGAGTCAATCAAGATTATGTTGTAACTGCCTGCACATTTGTTGAAAATAAAGTATAAAATCTCAACAAATGGAGTTTCNCTGGTATAGGGTTACTTTTGTTATTATTTTTGTCTGTTTGTTCAACAAGGTTTTAATCCTCTAATCCGCTAATATGTTCTTGTATCACACTTACATCATGACATATTTCAATTACTAATCAAAATGCATCTGCATTTTCCATTAATTTACCAATATAACTAGCTTAATATTGAAGGACGCACCATTTTCCCTTGTGGACTAACTCTTCTTCAATTGCGACGGAACCTTATAATTTACTCTTCTTGTTGAACCATCATTGGTTAAAATTTGTTATTTTTAACCATGCAAATTTTGGAGTGAATCAAGATTATGTTGTAACTGCCTGCACATTTGTTGAAAATAAAGTATAAAATCTCAACAAATGGAGTTTCGAGCACTCACTTAACCTCAAAAAAGATTATCTGCAACTCTTGCTTTCCAGGGATCTCAAAATCTTGCTCTTTCCAACATAAATTTTGTCAATTTGATTTATAAAATATGAAAAAATATAAGAAACATAGACATATGTAGTTTTCATATAAAATACTGGAGAAAAACCATGCATATTCCTCTTGAGATTGCCGGCGACGAACCGATCGCCAGTTCGAGTCATGATTTTACTTGATGAAAAGGTTCATTATGTAAGAATACGGGATAATCCTGCGTTTTTTTCAATGTACTTTCTTGAAATCCACCTTTCAATCCTGAACAAAAGCATGCTTGGCTTGAGAAAGTGCATGCTTTGCCTCACCTGAAGCGTGAGCAGCAAACCTGCTCCCACAACCCACCTGGCTCTCTCGCCATTCATCAACATAATATGCATGAGAGAGAGAGAGAGAGAGAGAGAGAGAGAGAGAGAGTTTTAGTTTCAGTTTTGAATGGACTAAAGGCCTTTGCCCAAGTTCTTATAGTGATCTTCTAGTGAGTATGGTGGTGGAGGTGCCTTCTATGTGAACAATGTTACTTTTTGGTCTATGTAGTCGTCCATGACTTTTGTGTGGATAAGAGAATGAGATAATGAGAGAGAGAATGACTTTGGAGCTCTGCTGAGGGTGCATTTGGGCAGCTTGTGTTTATCCAAATAAATTGCTTTTCTGGAAACGTGGACTAAGGGGTGCGACTCTTGTTCCGCGTTTAGTGTAAAAAACCATATGCGTATTCTGATAAGCTGCTCAAACGTAGTTTCCAAACGGTGAGACGGTGTTTTTAAATCGCCGCCGCAGAGGATAAGCTACAAAAAACAGAGCCTGAAGCAGTAGGTAGCTGGTTTAGTAATTTCAGCACAACTTATGATAAGGTGTTCAAGATTTAGTTAATTAGTCAGCGTTTTTTTGAACTACGAAACAAATGCATTTACCCATGTCACGTTCAAATCATTGTGAATTTGATAAAAATGAAATATATGGGTTGGTATTTTATCACGACCTTTGATATTTGATTGAGAATTTGAAAATGGTGAAAGAGGGTGGTGATTCGTAAATAGCAATGTTTTGGGTGCCCCTTTTATGTATTATTGTTATCATTTTATCTACTACAAAGAAGGTATGGTATTCTATTGATTTTTTTTGAATGAGGGCTGCTAGTCTTTCTTATACTTTTTATGCAGATTCAAGTGTAGGAAAAGCTGCTACATTTGTCATCAAGGCTAAGTTGTGAAACCATAACAAAACATTTTGTGCATATTAAATGGTGAAACTTTTACGGCGGATCAGCGCGCATGATAGATAGGCGTATGAGTGCATATTATATTTGCATAAAATTTATATATTTGGAATGCGTGTACATTATTGATTGTGTAAAATTGTTTACGTTATATGTAATCTCCGATATAGGAAAAAATATTCCGTCCGGACGATCAATCACCAGCTGTCACTTCGCTCGCCGATGACATATATGGCGACGTGACTGTTGGTGATTGGTCGTCCGGAGATGATATTTTCTCCCGACGTAGAACTCTTATATATTTAACCTATATTTGTGCTTATTATACTAATCTATTCACAGAATACTTTTGTTGAATAAATTCATCTTTTTTTCTCCTGTTTTGTCTGAGCATGCAAATATCATTGTCTCAAATCAAACTCTCATGCAATTCTTCTTTTGCCATTCACGTGCACGCTTCTCTCTCTTTCTCTTATATATTTAACGTATATTTTTGCAATTTTTCTTTAACATATCTAACATCTAAACTCTATTATATTTCTGCTGTGACAATGATTAAAACTTTGTAGTATTTGCCTTCCATGTCATGCAGCTGCTTGCCTAGAACTGACTAGGATGGGACTCAATTGTGCTGCCTCCGTGTGCGCATGTTGGGCTCCGGGAATGCCCAATCCAATTAGCAAAATAACTAATTCAAGATGACTTATGAGCTAGCTTAAGTTCAGCTCAATAAATGGTTTATGAAATAAAACTATTGAGCAAAATTTGAGCCAAATTCAACTTAAAACTCATCAGCTTCTTTGAAGTTTACTGACATAAAATATAATAAAAATGCAAGGTTTAATTATAAAGGTATTAAAAATATTTAAAATCCTTTTTTTTAATATAAAATAATTTCTTATTTCTTCTACTATAATTTCTCATTCACTTTATTATTTTTTTTATTGATAATCATTCTCTATAAATAATATTTTACGAATGAAAGTGTCACTAATCAATTTAAATTAAAGCTATATATTTAAAATTATCTCATTAGTAGTTGTTCGTGTCTTTTATACATGTTTTCTCTTCTATCGTTCATCTTTTAATTAATTAAATTATTCTACTAAGTTAGTTTTAAAAATAACAATTAGTTAACCAGGGTAATACAAGGGAGAATGATGTAATATGCACGTCAGTTAAATTTTTTTAATAAATTAATATAAATATTTAATGTTATTCAAAAAATCTTATTATATCATTAATATGAGCACCGTCTCAAAGTTTGTACCAATTAAGATTCTCATATCAATATACTTATCCATTTACGTGCACGGGTATAATAGTGTTCCCTCACACTAATATCATAAATGGGTGTCTTCATCTTAGTTAGTCATATACATACAAGTAATTTATGCAAATCTTATCATTCAACATGTAATACTATAATGCGTTACTTATTTTATATTATAAGATTATAAGCATTCGCACGAAAATGACCAATAAAATTTAATAATAGGACAATTAATTGTATTAATCAAGCATAATTAATAACTCATATAACTGTTTTAAAAGAGATATCAAAATGATGCTATAATTTAAGAATATGAGTACTCATCTTGTTGATAGATAATCTGTTTGGTCTTAATTTGTATTACTTTTGTCAAATTATCACCTATAAAATATATAATATCAATTATCAATTATTACTTTATTGCACTATTTTGAAATTTAATTACTTAAACTTTAATTCTGATTTTTGTAAAATAAAATTAAATATTATTAATTTACAAAAAACATATTTGAAATAGAACTTAATTCTTATCATATTGTTTATTAAATAACTCACCTTATACTCTTCGACCAAGCCCTATACACAAGCCCAACTTCCTCCCGCGAGCTCCGTCCATTGTGCATGAGAACTTTGGATCGATTCAACCCCGTTTTCTTCCTCCCCCACACACGATTTCAATCATCTCTCCTTCATGAGCTTTGAATTCAACTCCCTCCCGCACGGGATAGTGACACTTCTTCTCTCGTTTCTGCAGGTAATTAAAACTCAAATTGTTGTATGATTTTTAAAGCGAATACGCCCTCCTGACTTTTGTCCCCTGGCTTCCTCTCCGCTCTATTTGGTGTTCGATTGCTCACTTCCTCTTCTTCAACTGTTTGTTTCCTCTCCCTCCTTTGAATACCCGACTTCTCACATCCTCTCTCACCTTTTTGGCTCTTCGATTCTTTCTTCTCGGCAACGAGGCGTTACAATCTTCTCCACTTATAAAAATTTTACCCTCAAAATTTTAAAGAAATCTCAAGTCATTTCTCATTAAGTAGGTCGGCATTAGTTATCCATGAAATTACAGGTAATATGAAAAGTAATCATTATAAGGGTAGAAACTCGATACAAGACGAATCAACTACACTTTGGATAACAATTAGAGCTTGTCAAGCATTTATCCTTATGTTGTCTTCCATATTTAGTACAAAAATGACTCTAATACCATGAGTCATACCTCTGTTAACTCCACCCAATTTTTTCTTGGACTTCTTCCTGTTCAATCCCTTTGATTGATCCACATATTCTTCTTCTTCAACATTCTTTCTCTTGTGCATTTCGTTATGCTTCCGAGTAAGCTGATAGTCAATCTCAACTCTTTTAGCTCGTTCCACTAATATCGAGTAATTTTTTATCCCTAAAGGTACTAATGATTGTTTGATCAAGTCTTTTAATCCCCAAAGAAATATGTTTTTCCTTCTACAATAACGATCAACTATGGCCCATACCTTAATAATCCAATAAATTTTGCTTTCATATTGCATGGTTGTCTTCTCTCATTCTCTCATTCTGATGAACTTATCCTTCATCTATTGTCTAGCAGATAAAGGCACGAACCACTCTCTAAAGCAGTCCACAAACTTCTCCCAACTTATCATCTTGTTGGGTATTCCCCCTAACTTGTCTTGATGCTGCCCACACCACTACCTTTCAGCTTCTCCATCTAACACAAAGTCACCAACAATACCCTTCTTTTATTTGGACAAGTCATGCTATCTAGTTTCTTCTTTATCCTAATTAACCAATTCTCTGTTTCAATCGGGTCTTCAATTCTTTAAAAAAAAGATGGATGCAGATCTTGAAATATCTTCAAGTTCTTATCTACAAAGACTTTATCACTTTCGATATGCTACAATCCGAACTCCTAAATTAGCTGAGTCATTGTCGCCACCATTTAGGTAAGGACATTTGTGTTCACATTTATAGTAGATTGTACTTATTTGTTCTCTATCGGATTATTTTCTTTTTAATTTGGATATATCACTATACTTGAATAGATATAATTATTAATTTGAGTTACCTTTAATGTTAACTTTTTTTCCCCCGCAATTATCCAATTAGCTCTTTCATTTATATTTCAGTAATTAATCCTAAACATTGTCTCTGATACCACTTTTGTCACGATCTGTCAGGGGGCTTGGAATTAACCAAGGCAGAAAATAGACAGTTGGACGGTATATATTAAATTTTTGATATTCATTATATATATATATATATATATATATATANCATGCATATTTCTCTCGAGACTGCCGGCGACGAACCGATCGCCAGTTCGAGTCATGATTTTACTTGCTGAAAAGGTTAATTATGTAAGAATACGGGATAATCCTGCGTTTTTTTCAATGTACTTTCTTGAAATCCACCTTTCAATCCTGAACAAAAGCATGCTTGGCTTGAGAAAGTGCATGCTTTGCCTCACCTGAAGCGTGAGCAGCAAACCTGCTCCTTTAACCCACCTGGCTCTCTCGCCATTCATCAACATAATATGTATGAGAGAGAGAGAGAGAGAGCGAGAGAGAGAGAGTTTTAGTTTCAGTTAGAGAGAGAGAGAGAGAGAGTTTTAGTTTCAGTTTTCAATGGACTAAAGGCCTTTGCCCAAGTTCTTATAGTGATCTTCTAGTGAGTATGGTGGTGGAGGTGCCTTTTATGTGAACAATGTTGCTTTTTGGTCTATGTAGTCGTCCATGACTTTTGTGTGGATAAGGGAATGATATAATGAGAGAGAGAATGACTTCGGAGCTCGGCTGAGGGTGCATTTGGGTAGCTTGTGTTTATCCAAATAAATTGTTTTTTTTGAAACGTGGACTACGGGGTGCGACTCGTGTTCTGCGTTTAGTGTAAAAAACCGTATGCGTTTTCTGATAAGCTGCTCAAACGTAGTTTCCAAACGGCGCCGCCACAGCGAATAAGATACACCAAACAGAGCCTGAAGCAGTAGGTAGCCGGTTCGGTAATTTAAGCACAACTTATGATAGGGTGTTCAAGATTTAGTTAATTAGTCAGCAATTTTTTGAACTATGAAACAGATGCATTTATCCGTGTCATGATCAAATCATTGTGAATTTGATAAAAATGAAATATATGGGTTGGTATTTTATCACGACCTTTGATATTTGATTGAGAATTTGAAAATGGTGAAAGAGGGTGATGATTCGTAAATAGCAATGTTTTGGGCGCCCTTTTAGGTAATATTGTTATCATTTTATCTACTACAAAGAAGGTATGGTATTCTATTGATTTTTTTTGAATGAGGGCTGCTAGTCTTTCTTATACTTTTTATGCAGATTCAAGTGTAGGAAAAGCTGCTACATTTGTCATCAAGGCTAAGTTGTGAAACCATAACAAAACATTTTGTGCATATTAAATGGTGAAACTTTTACGTAGGCGGATCAGCGCGCATGATAGATACGCGTATGAGTGCATATTATATTTGCATAAAATTTATATATTTGGAATGCGTGTACATTATTGATTGTGTAAAATTATTTACATTATATGTAATCTCCGATGTAGGAAAAAATGTTCCGTCCGGACTACCAATCACCGTCTGTCACTTCGCCCGTCGATGACGTATATGGCGACGTGGTTGTTGGTGATTGGTCGTCCGGAGATGCGGTGTCCGGATATAATATTTTCTCCTGACGTAGAACTCTTATATATTAAACCTATATTTGTGCACATTATACTAATCTATTCGCAGAATACTTTTGTTGAATAAATTCATCTTTTTTTCTCCTGTTTTGTCTGAGCATGCAAATATCATTGTCTCAAATCAAACTCTCATGCAATTCTTCTTTTGCCATTCACGTGCACGCTTCTCTCTCTTTCTCTTATATATTTAACGTATATTTTTGCAATTTTTCTTTTGCCATTCACATATCTAACATCTAAACTCTATTATATGTCTGCTGTAACAATGATTAAGACTTTGTAGTCTTTGCCTTCCATGTCATGCAGCTGCTTGCCTAGAACTGACTAGGATGGGACTCATTTGGGCTGCCTCCGCGTGCACATGTTGGGCTCCTGAAATGCCCAATCCAATTAGCAAAATACTTAATTCAAGATGACTTGAGAGCTAGCTTAAATTCAGCTCAATAAAATGGTTTATGAAATAAAGCTATTGAGCAAAATTTGAGCCAAATTCAACTTAAACTCTATCAGTTTCTTTGAAATTCACTGACATAAAATATAATAAAAATCCAAGGTTTAATTATAAAGGTATTAAAAAAATTTTAAAATCCTTTTTTTAATATAAAATAATTTCTTATTTCTTCTACTATAATTTCTCATTCATTTTATTTTTTTTTTTGTATTGATATTCATTCTCTATAAATAATATTTTGTGAATGAAAGTGTCACTAATCAATTTAAATTAAAGCTATATATTTAAAATTATGTTGTTAGTAGTTGTTCGCGTCTTTTATACACGTTTTCTCTTCTATCGTTCATCTTTTAATTAATTAAATTATTCTACAAAGTTAGTTTTAAAAATAATAATGAGCTAACCAGCGTAGTGGATACTTAAGATTATAAATTATAGTAATGCAAGGGAGAATGATGTAATATGCACGTCAGTTAAAATTTTTTAATAAATTAATATAAATATTTAATGTTATTCAAAGAGTCTTATTGTATCATTAAAATGTGCACCGTCTGAAAATTTGTACCAGTTAAGATTCCTCATATCAATATACTTTTCCATTTACGTGCGCGGTATATTAGTGTTCCCTCACGCTAGTACCATCAAGGAGTGACTTCATCATAGTTAGTTATACACATACAAGTAATTCATGCAAATCAGATCATTCAACATGTAATACTATGATGCGTTACTTATTTCATATTATAAGATTATAAGCATTCGCATGACAATGACCAATACAATTTAATAATATGACAAACAATTATATTAATCGAGCATAATTAACAACTCATATAACTGGTTTAAAAGAGATATCAAAATAATACTATAATTTAAGAATATGAGTACTCATCTCATTGATAGATAATCCGTTCGGTCTTAATTTGTATTACTTTTATAAAATTATCACCTATAAAATATATAATATCAATTTTCAATTATTACTTTATTGCACTATTTTGAAATTTATTACTTAAACTTTAATTCTGATTATTGTAGAATAAAATTAAATATTATTAATTTACAAAAAACATATTTGAAATTAAAACTTAATTCTTATCATATTGTTTATCAAATAACTCACCTTTAACTCTTCGACCAAGCCCGATACACAAGCCCAACTTCCTCCCACGAGCTCCGTCCATTGTGCATGAGAACTTTGGCTCGATTCAACCCTGTCTTCTTCCTCCCCCACACACGATTTCAATCATCTCTCCTATATGAGCTTTGACTTCGACTCCCTCCCGCACGGGATAGTGACGCTTCTTCTCTTATTTTTGCAGGTAATTAAAACTCAAATTGTTGTATAGTTTTTAAAGTGAATACGCCCTCCTGACTTCTGTTCCCTGGCTTCCTCTCCGCTCTATTTGGTGTTCGATTGCTCGCTTCCTCTTCTTCAACTGTTTGTTTCCTATCCCTCCTTTGAATACTCGACTTCTCACATCCTCTCTCACCTTTTTGGCTCTTCGATTCTTACTTCTCGGCAACGAGACGTTACAATTTTCCCCACTTATAAAAATTTTACCCTCAAAATTTTTACAGAAATCTCAAGTCATTTCTCATTAAGTAGGTCGACATTAGTTATCCATGAAATTACAGGTCATATGAAAAGTAATCACTATAAGGGTAGAGACTTGATACAAGACGAATCAGCTACACTTTGGATAACAATACTGAAACATGAGAGTATTTAGGAAATATAGGCCAAACCGAAACTTCATTACCATCAATAACAATAGGTTATTTAGGCTCACCATGAATAAGGGAATATACTCAAGGTTGAGCAGGTTGTTTTGGTTGACCTTGGGATGGAGCTTAAGCTATAAACTCAATCTTTTTCTATCAACATGCAGTCTTTTATGAAGGAGCTCCACCTGATTTTTGATCTAGCGCTTTTCTAGCCAAGTGATAAACAATATCTTGCTATATGACGAGACTGACAACACCAAGAATAAGTATTAGAGCATGTCAAGCATTTATCCTTATGTTGTCTTCCATATTTAGTACAAAAATGACTCTAATACCATGAGTCGTACCTCTGTTAACTCCATCCAAATTTTTCTTGGACTTCTTCCTGTTCAATCCCTCTGATTGATCCACATATTCTTCTTCTTCAACATTCTTTCTCTTGTGCATCTCGTTATGCTTCTGAGTATGCTGATAGTCAATCTCAACTCTTTTAGCTCGTTCCACTAATATCGAGTAATTTTCTATTCTTAAAGGTACTAATGATTGTCTGATCAAGTCCTTTAATCCCCAAAGAAATATGTTTTTTCTTCTACGGTAACGATCAACTATGACCCATACCTTAATAATCCAGTAAATTTTGCTTTCATACTGCATGGTTGTCTTCTCCCATTGTCTCAACTTGATGAACTTTTCCTTCATCTATCGTCTAACAGATAAAGGTAAGAAGCACTCTCTAAAGCAATCCACAAACTTCTCCCAACTTATCATCTTGTTGGGTATTCTCCCTGTCTTGATGCTGCCCACACCACTACCTTTCAGCTTCTCCATCTAACACAAAGTCGCCAACAATACCCTTCTTTTATTTGTACAAGCCATGCAATCTAGTTTCTTCTTTATCCTCATTAACTAGTTCTTTGTTTCAATTGGGTCTTCAATTCTTTAAAACAAAGGTGGATGCATATCTTGAAATATCTTCAAGTTCTTTTCTACAAAGACTTTATCACTTTCGATATGCTACAATCCGAACTCCTAAATTAGCTGAGTCATTGTCGCCATCATTTGGGTAAGGACATTCGTGTTCACATTTATAGTAGATTATACTTATTTGTTCTCTATCGAATTAATTTCTTTTTAATTTTGGATATACCAATATACTTGAATAGATATAATTATTAATTTGAGTTAACTTTAATGTTAACTTTTTTTTGTAATTATCCAATTAGCTCTTTCATCTATATGTCATTAATTAATCCTAAACATTGTCTCTGATACCACTTTTGTCACGATCTGTCAGGAGGCTTGGAATTGACCAAGACAGAAAAGAAACACTTGGATGGTATATATTAAATTTTTGATATTCATTATATATATATATATATATATATATAAAATTTTANTATATATATATATATATATATATATAACATTTTACAAATGAAAGAGTCACTAATCAATTTAAATTAAAACGATATGTTTAAAATTACATTGTTACCGGCTGTCCGCGTCTTTAGTACGTTTTCTCTTGTATAAATCATCTTTTAATCAATTAAATTACCTGAAAAGTTAGTTTTCAAAACAGTAGTGAGCGGCACATAAATTACAACAACAAAAAGTAGAAGAAAATAATATACATGCAATCAAATTTCTTAATAAATCAATATAAATATTTGATGATATTCACAGAGTTTTGTTATATCAATAACATATCAATATCATTTTATATCTATATAACCATCACATGAGCACTATTTAAGAGTTTGCACCAATTAATATAATTCAATAACAATATCCTTTTCTATTTAAGTGCACTGATACATTAGTGTTCCTTGCTAGCACTATCAAGGAGTGCAAATCATATCATTCATAATTTTAAATCACTCAACACGTAATACTATAATACATTAATTATTTCATATTATGAGATTATAAGCATTCACATCAAAATGTTTGATAATATTTATTAATTAACGATCAATTGCATCAATCAATCATAATTAATAGTCAATAAAACCGATTTAGAAGAGATATCAAAATGATACTATAATTTAAGAATGAAAGTATTTACTTCGTTGATAAACAATCCACTTGCTCTTAACTTGTAATACTTTTATCCAATTATCATCTATAAAATAAATAATATTCAATTTTTATTTATTGTTTTATTGCACTATTTTAAATTTTAAGTACTTAAGTCCTTAAGTAAAATAAAATTAAATAAAATTAATTTAGAAAAATACATTTAAAATTTAAAACTAAATTTTTATTTTTAATATATATATATATATATATATATATATATATATATATATNAAAACAAAATTAAATTAATGAAAGTTATCTAGTTTTTCTTATAAAATTAGGCTTATTATTTATTTAAATTAGCTTTAAAAATAAAATAAGTATTAATTCTTTTTATGCAAGAAAAAGCTAGGCTTTAAATGTAATCCTCAAAATTAGTCTTTAACCAACATTGTAATTTTTGTTCTTTGCAACTTACTGGTGAAATACTGTTATTTTCCAATTTTTTTTAGTCTGTCTAGATTTTTTGTATGCAATTTACATTTGAATGCTTCCATTCAATATATCCAGTTGACATGTTTATGTTATTGAAAAAAAATAAAACAAGGATATTTAAATAAACTGAATGTTTAACTGAGCTAAAATTAAAAATAACTATTAAATTTCAATGCATATAAGAGAGAGAGAGAGGATGAATAGTTGTGTTTCTAAAAAAAAATACTGTATGATTTTGAATGGTGATTGTGAATATTCAAATGTTATATTAAAAATGAGTTACTTTACCTTTTAAATTTTTGTGAATTATTGATTTAATAAGTTTGTTTTAAAAAATAAAAAAAACTATATGCACAAATATTATTTAAATAATAAGAAATGTTCACTTTTTTAATTAAAAAATTAAGTTAACTAGAGCTGAATTTATCAATAATATAGTTTGAGTTCTTAGCGCATAACATAATTTGTATATTATTCATTTAAAAATGTATTATATTNCTTCTAAAAAAAATACTGTATGATTTTGATATGGTGATTGTGAATATTCAAATGTTATATTAAAAATTAGTTATTTTACCTTTTAAATTTTTGTGAGTTATTGATTTAATAAGTTTGTTTTCAAAAATAAAAAAACTATATGCACAAATATTATTTAAATAATAATAAATGTTCACTTTTTTAATTAAAAAATTAAGTTTAACTAGAGCTGAATTTATCAATAATATAGTTTCAGTTCTTAGCGCATAACATAATTTGTATATTATTCATTTAAAAATGTATTATATTTGTTCTTTACTATAATTTACCCTTAATGCACATGTTTTCTTTGTTTTCTGGAATACTTGTCTGTCTTTTGTAACTTCAAATTTCTGCTAAAAAAGTGACGCCTCACTAGCCTAAAATCATGTGCCATGTGACCACTAGCCTGGCTACTTATCAGACTTCATCAGTTTAATATCTTTAAATAAACCATGTAATCTTTCAGCATCTATTTAAATCCATTTGAAAATGAAATTGGACTATCAAGTTCTAATCGTTGATGCAAAACATAGGCTTTTATGGTCGAAATAAGAAACTATAAATATTAATTATCAAGTGTTATTTTATGAAATTTAACTGCAAATAATTTGTTCACATGCAGTATCTTACCACAAGTCATAGAACTTTTGATTTTGTTTTATTCTATACAATATAGCTTATAATTAATTATAGAGGAAGGAGTATTCCTCTTCTTAAATTACAAGAAATAATTCAATATCTTATCCTTTTTGCCATTCATGTGATGGCTTCCTAATTTCTCTAAGTTATGCACAACATTTGATAAATTTTTATATATTATCACTTAATATGTATTAGCTTCAAATAGAATCGGACCATGCATTAAACTGGTGCTGGCCTGTTGCAAATTCAAAATATAACTGCTTTGCATTTTCATAGGAAACACAAAACAATTGTGCATTTTCAGAAAATGAAAATAGTTTTAAATTTTTTTTTGAAGAACCAGAATTAAAAAATAAATCTCATAATGGTTTATTAATTATGGTTCTAATTAATTAAATTAGAAGTGCTTATAATTGTATATTGTCTTCATAGTACTGAAAACCTGATAGCATTCTATAGTGCACAATATTAATAGTTTTTCACATTTGTGTACTATGAAGGAATACTCTTTTTTCTCTTATTCACTAATTGAAAAATTATATTACATATTTATATAGACTCCAATCTCTATATATCAGGAATATTTCTAATAGAGGAAAGATTAAGCAACTAGATGTCCTCTAATTAGGTTACTTATTTTTTAGATTTTCTATAATAAAGCTTTGTAATATACATGCTTTCTAATATACAACTATCATATCCATTACTTTTCATAGCACACACTCTCGAGCTGGAGCATAGATGTTTATCATGCCTAGTTTGTTACAAATATAAGTGACTAGCTCCATTAAGCGTCTTTGTGATGATTGACCTCTAGTTGTTCCACAGTCTTTACATGAGTTGTAGAAATCAAATTTTGTTGAATTTTTTAACGAACAAAATGACAATCTATCTCAATGTTCTTAGTTCATTCATGGAATATAGGGTTTGAAGATTGCAACTTGGTCATCACACCACATCTTTGTTGGAGCTGTCATCACACCACATCTTTGTTCGTGCTGTCACCTTAAAACTCATTTCGACCAACAATTGTGAAACTCATATTAATTCATCTGAAGCTTGTGTCATTNCATTATCACTTAATATTTGTTAGCTTCAAATAGAATCGGACAATGTATTAAACTGGTGCTGGCCTGTTGCAAATTCAAAATATAATTGCTGTGCATTTTCATAGGAAACACAAAACAATTGTGCATTTCAGAAAATGAAAATAGTTTTAAATTTTTTTGTGAAGAACCAGAATAAAAAAAAAGTCTCATAATGTTTTATTAATTATTGTTCTAATTAATTAAATTAGAAGTGCTTATAATTGTTTTCTGTCTTCATAGTACTGAGAACCTGATAGCATTCTATAGTGCACATTATTAATAGTTTTTCACATTTGCGTACTGTGAATGAAAACTCTTTTTTCTCTTATTCACTAATTGAAAACTTATGTTACATATTCATATACACTCCAATCTCTATATATAAGGAATATTTCTAATAGAGGAAAGATTAAGCAATTAGATCTCTTCTAATTAGGTTACTTATTTTTTAGATTTTCTATAATAAAGCTTCGTAATATACATGCTTTCTAATATGTAATATACATGCTTTCTAATATACAACTATCATATCCATTACTTTCCGTAGCACTCACTCTCGAGCTGGAGCATAGATGTTTGTCATGCCTAGTTTGTTACAAATATAAGTGACTAGCTCCATTAAGCGTCTTTGTGAAGATTGACCTCTAGTTGTTCCACAGTCTTTACATGAGCTGTAGAAATCAAATTTTGTTGAATTTTTTAATGAACAAAATGACAATGTATCTCAATGTTCTTAGTTCATTCATGAAATACAGGATTTGAAGTAATATGGATTGCAACTTGGTTATCACACCACATCTTTGTTGGAGCTGTCATCTTAAAACTCATTTCGACTAACAATTGTGAAACTCACATTAATTCATTTGAAGCTTGTGTCATTTCTTGATACTCCGATAATGCACTAGATTGTGAAACCAAATTATGTTTCTTATTCTTCCATGAGACCATATATTATCACCAATAAAAACTAGCAGATCTCTAATCAATCTTAAAGTTTGCCTAACATGCATCATAGAAACATTCAATATTTTTATACCCTTGATTTTGATATAAAATACCTTGTCCAAGAGCTCCTTTGAGGTATCATAGTATCGGTTCTAAAGCTTACCTATGATGGACTGTGTGAGAGACATGAACCGTCTTATGGTGCTAACTGACTAAGTAATGTCAGGGCGGGTCATTGTGAGCTAATTTATTTTTCTCATTAATTTTGTACATCGTTTAGGATCATTAAAATGCTCTCCATTTTTGGTAAGATGTTGATTAGGAAACATTGTAGTACTACATGATTTGATCCCTACTTTCTTAGTTTTTGCTAACAAATCCAAAACATACTTCTGTTGGGATAGAAAGATACCCTTTTTGCTTTTTGACACCTCAATCCCAAGATGCATTTCATGGAGCCCAAAGTTTTAGTGCTAAAATAATTTCGAAGAAATGTTTTTAATGATAAGTTTATATGCACATCACTTTCAGTAATAATAATGTCGTTAACATACATCACCAATTGAATGATCCTAGAAACATATTGCTTGTAGAATAAAGTGTGACCACTTGTGCTTTTATATTCCAAACTCTTCTAATGTTTGGCTTAATTTTTCAAACCATGTTTGAGCACTTTGCATTAGTCATTTAATAACTTTCGAAGATGTCATACTTTCCCAGACTCTCTCTGAGCAACAAACCCAAGAGGTTGTTCCATGTATACCTCTTCTAAAAGAACATTATGCAGAAAGTCATTCTTCACATCGAGCTGGTGCAGAGACTAATTATTCATTGCGGTCAAGGACATAAATAGACAAACTGAAGTCAGCTTAGCTGCTAGAGAGAACATGTCTAAGTAGTTAATCTTATAAGTTTGAGCATAAATCTTAGCAACCAATCAAGCTTCGAGAATAGCTACAGATCCATTAGAATGAAACTTAACTGCAAATACCCATTTGTAGCCAACAACCTTCTTGCATGAAGTTAGTTACTAGTTCCCAAGTTTCTTTTTTAGTTAAGACATTTACATCATCAAGCATCATTGCCCGTCACCAATTGGTATAGAATTTGTTGAATAGATCTTAGGACTTGAACATAATCGAGAGAAGTAATAAACAAACAAAAAGTAGAAGCTAATTGGTTATATTTAACACAAAAGGAAATGAGAGGCGCACTTATGCTTACCCCTTTGAAGAGCAATAGGTACATCAAGGTCAGTAGGAGGAAGGTCTAATGACGAATATGATATTGGTGCCTGACTAGGATCAGGGGAATTTGGTCTTTTAGAGTAAACGTTGGTGATAGGTGGTTTGAGTTGAGACACTGAAGGTGGAGGTGGAGGTGGAGGTGGAGGTGAACTAATGATGTGATACATCAACAACTCATCAAAATCTTAAGAGGATTGAGGCATCGGTGAGTCACCAAAGAATGAGATTCTTTCATGAAAGTTGACATCCGCATAAATCATATATCTATTTAGGAGGTTAAAAATATTGATACCCTTTTTTGCAACCGAGATTATTTTAGTAAGGCACACCTTAATGAACTTAGGGTCTAATTTAAAAACCCGTGGATGAGTATTATGAACAAATCAAGTACACTCAAATCTATGTGGTTCAATGGGAAAGAGAGATTTAGTTGGAAATAAAACTTAGTAGGATATTTTATCCTGTAAAATAGTAAAAGAGTATATCCGATTGATAAAAAGACATGCGGTAGAAATGACATCAACTCAAACTATGTGGGCACATTAGTTTGGAACAAAAGAGCTCTAATGATATTAAGATGCCTATTTTTTTCTTTTAGCTATTTTATTTTGAGATGGAGTATCAACACGATGACTAGTCAAGTATTCCATTTTTTGTTGTGTATGCCTAAAAATGCACAGAGAAATATTCTTTGGCATGTGACTTCTCAGATTCTTTAACATAAATTATGAATTTAGTTTTAATTTCATCACAAAAGGATTGAAAATGTGATAGTAACTCAATATGAGATTTCATGAAGTAAGATCAAGTCATATGAGAAAAACCATCCATATTCATTATTACCTAACTCAGCAAATGTAGTGATAGAAGGAGATTTCTTAGATGCTTTATGAAATGGGATGAATTTAGCATATTCATCTGCAAAAATCAAGAGATTCTAACTCTGAGAGGTCTCCTTAGTATTGACCATGTGAGCTGATTGTGACCGAGTACGTATCTGATTCTTGTTGAGCAGCTTCTGACAAGTTCTCTTCATATGACTAGATTTATGACAGTAGTAGCAAATTACTCTCAAGCCTTGATTTATAGAATTCAAAGTTTTACTTACATAATTGCCCTGAAACTGAGGTTTATTGTTATGTGTATTTTTTTGGATAGCAACAGTACTAGGTTGTTGTATAGATGAAGCCTTTAAACTCGGAATAGTACGAAACACTCTAACAACCTAATACTCTCGCTATCTAGAAAAATAAATACATCAGTAAAGAACAGTCTCAGGGCAACTATGGAAGTGAAACTCTGAATTTTGGAAATCAAGGTTCGAGGGTAGTTTGCTACCACTGTCATGAACCTATTCATATGAAGAGAACTTGTCAGAAGCTACTAAAAAAGAATTAGATAGGTTCTCAGTCACAGTCTGCTTTCATGGTCAATACTAATGAGGCCTCTCAGAGTCAGACTCTCTTAATTTTATGCAGATTAATATGCTAAACTCATCCAATTTCGTAAAATATTCAAGTTCACATGGTTGGGTAAGAGATCTAGGTTGTTGTGCTAATGAAGCCTTACAACTATGAATATTATGAGGCCTCAGGGTCATATATGATTTGTGATTTGACACCTTCATACCTGAGTTAAGGCCAGCTTGAAAACTCATGATAGCCATTTATTCTTTTTGAGTCTGTTGAATTTGGACATCAGTACTGAAGGGCAATGGTGCATTCAATTCTTCATAAACATGCTTAAAGTGCATGTGATACGTGTTGAGTGATTGATCATGTTCAGCTTGATAGAACTCCTTACATACATCAAAGATTCGAGAAATATTCTCTCCCAAAAAACACAAATACCAATTATTCAATTGCATTTTTAATATATTCACAATGAGTAATATAACTAGATTGATCAGATTCGATAGAGTTTCATATTTGCATCAACAACTAGGCATCAACTCTTTTCTGCTCGGAATAATTCAAATTATTTTCAGTTGGGCGATCATCCATTACATGATTCTCCTGACAAATACTTCTTCAGTAAAGGCTCACAGTTTTGTTCCAATAAAAATAACTGATGCTGATTAACTTTTCATCTGTAATTTTAACCACAAGTGAAACCAAATTTGTTACAATTTTTTGTTTGATGGTCACGATTATCACCAAATATTCAATGAGACTAAATTAGTGTTGAAGGACGAGTTGAAGGGTGAGACAAACGCTAGAGACAAATGATAAACGTAGGAGATAACTTGGCAAACAATTCAACGATTTTCGGAGACAAAGTTGATGATGTTGATGAAGCCAAACGAAGCAACCGACAAAGATGACCTAAGTAGACGAAGTCAACAAAGTAGAACAAAGAAGACGACACCGATCATGATGAATATGAAGTAAGCTGAAGTAGACGACGCCGATCAGGATGAAAACGGAGCAAAATGATGCAAACAACCCTTATCGACTCAGAAAGCGGACAAAGGCGAACCAAACAACACCAATTGATGCCCAAATCCTATTGTTGGATGAAGGCGAAGCAAATAAAGCCAAATGAATCAGACAACGCCGATCGATGACCTAATCCAGTTGCAAGTTAAAGGCAAAGCGAACAAAGCTGAACAATGCAGACGAAGCCATGCGTGGCTCTGATGACGTGTGAAGGAAAACCCCTTTTTCTCTTATTCACTAATTGAAAACTTATGCTACATAGTTATGTACACTCCAATCTTTCTAGATTTTGAATACTTCTAATAGAGAAAATATCCTGAAATTAGATCTCTTCTAGTTAGTTTACCTATTTATTAGATTCCCTATATCAAACTTCTTAATATACAAGCTTCCTTATATACAACCATCATATCTATTACTTTCAATAACGCGTTTCTTATCTAGTGCAAGTTTATGAAACAATGTGAGCGGTCAAATATCATATTTAATGTTTTATTTTGATAGAGTTAAAAGATACGTGCGACTTTCTTCCAATCTATGGCGGCGGACGAAATGTTTGATGATAATGAAATATGTGAATTTATTAGTACTAAATGAAAATATTGTATAAAAAATGATCTTAATTTATTAGAACTAAATAAAAATATGACACTAAATAGGACGCAATGGAGAAAAATGATTCATGTAGCCCACACTCAAATAGTGGGATTAAGGCTTTGTTGTTGTTGTTGTTGTAATGAAATATGTGAATTTATGTTACTAGACACACTAAGCTTAAGCTTGCAGTGGTAGTTTATGTTGAATTTAAGGCACTTCTCATTGAATTTAAGGCACTTCTCATTGAATTTAAGGCACTTCTGCATAATCAATCTAACTTTAAAGGTTATTATATCTTAAGTTCAAAAAGTACCCAAATTATATTTGTTCAAAACTTATGAAGTAATTGGAGTGTATTTTCTTTATGAAGTAAAGAAAATGATGTTGTCTGCTCTAGCAGATCTCATCAATTAATGATTGAACACAGTGCTCACCACTATTTTTTTGACTTTATCACACTCATTTCAACCTTTGTTAGTAGAAACATACAACCCAGAGTGCCACGATCTTATATTAGCACAAGTACATTGCAATGTTGAAACACTAGAAATAATGAACTGTGATACAAGTCAAAATTCAATTGAGTAAGAAGGTGACTATGGTTTGGGTGGTAGATAAACTGATTTAAATTTAGTTTTTCCTCGAAAATGCATATATTGCACTTAAGATAAAAGGTATAAAAACTGTGCCAAGATGCATGGATCAAAAACAAAGGTGGGACCTATCATCTATGTGAATAGAGGAAAGGGCACTACTTTCATTTACACTTTCCAAAACAAAACTATGCTGTAAAGCCAGATTGGCGCAAAAATGGGCCGCCTTGTTCTGTTGCCTTCTCTATTAGTGTGTAGAAAAACCACCTGTCCGAAGGAAGTAAGAAAAACCAAACCCGTTGCGATCTGTAGTCGGTCATGCCAAAACTTTTGCTCCATGATTTAAATGTAGTTTTTTCAGGACATGAGTCATTTCGTCAACATGCATTATCGAATGTTGTTGAATTTAATTCAATGGTGGCAAATAATGAATTTGTGCTAGTTATTCGTACTACTAAGGAATGTGATACGATAAATGCATTTGATAGTCCACCAGTTACAATACCTACGTTTTAGGAGGATGTAATTTTAGACAAACTATATAAATGAATGGTTTTCACTAGAAAAAATAACCTACATGTGATGGTTTGTGCAGAAGTTCCTGACACTGGAAAAAATTGAATGAGAATAATTTTTATTTATTTTTGGGTGGGGGTGGCTGGTGCTTTATTGCTTTAAGTTTTCAAAACCAGGCTATAGATTTAACTAATGGCTTGGATGTGTCACTGAATGGCAACTTAAACTGTAATACAATACAATTCTAACTAAAGTAAACAATTTCAGAAGTGCAGGAATGATGAGGGAGGGATTTGGGGTAGATTCTTGGTAAAATCCGATAATGAAAATTCGGAGTCCTAGGCCCTACCTTCTAATTGCATTCTCTTTTCATTATGTCCTACCTTCTAATGACAACATGTTCTCCACCACTCTTATCTCCTTTATATATAACAATTCATCCACTTCATTTTCGATTTATGAACATGTCAGAAATTGGGCCATCCTAGTGGTGTAGGTGGATGGCATGGATGCGAACACCTTAGTCTCTCTGGTTCTTAGCCTATATATTCTATTATTCCAATCAATTTCTTTATTTTATCAGATTCATTCACAGACCCGTAAATGAAAAGAATACTCCCAAGCCCCAACAAATAGAGTGTGGCACTACTACTTTAAAGAAGTCTCAAAGCCAAAATATTTTTTTGATGGAATCAAAATGAAAGAACTGAATTGCGTTTAGCAGTTAGAACAGCTTTTGGCACTTATTTTAGCATTTGGATGTTACTGATTTGCTTGTTCCGAAGAGGCCTAACCTTTTCTTTGTTTATTATTTTTTTAGGCTAATTTAGCTATGAAGGAGTAGGGTTTGGTTTATGTTTAAAATATTTAAAAGACAGCTTCTATTTGGTTTTAAATCATTTTGCAACATGGATATCTATTTCCTTTGGGTTTGAGATTGATCATATTAATGCTTATGTTTGGGAAACTATGTTTTTGAGTTGGCTACATTTTTTGATTTCTATTTCTTCTTGTTTTGCAGGTAGAAGTTGAATATAAGCAATTGTTGGTGTGACTACTGAATAACCAAGTAATGGTTAGTCTATATATTTTTAGCCTGAAAAAATTGTTTATATTCATTAGAAGGAATTTTACATACATACCACACCATTCCTTTATATTTACATATCTTACAACTAAATTTTGATATTTACATTTATAACACTACGGTGTTATAAATCTATACATGAAAAGGTATATTTCATAATTTAAATGTTTATAATAATGACATTTTTTATGTGATATTAAAGATTTGAGTGTTATGTATGTAAAAAATAAAAGTATTGATAGTAGATATGTAAATGCTTAAGATTTTTTTGATATGTATGTAGATGCCCCTTCATTAAACTTTACTGATATGTATTTATTCATGCTGTAGTATAGGAAAATTATCTTATGCTTTAGCAATAAATCTTTTGTGACATGGTTCATAAAGTAGTTGAGAAAGGATATATAATCTTCAGGCACACGGTGTTTTTTATTATTCCTAGTACTAGTTGTACAAACTGCCAATGCTACACAAATCTTTGTCTTGTTTGCTAGAAGTTGAGGTTTAGAGGAGTGCACATATCCTCAAGGGGTGTGTGTTGGNATTATTTTTTTCCCCAATTATTTCTTTATTAAAAAAAATTAAGATGCATATTATACCTTTTGTAGCTATAGTGTTCAAACAATCCATAACCAAAATTTTCTTAATCTGATGCAAACACATCTTTTAATAATGACCAGATTAGCACAAACAGTAATTATATTTTTATTTTTGAAGAACCATATCCTTCTAGGCGCAATGTTGAAATAACACAATGTTGAAACAACAAGATGCATATAGCTAATTATCAGACACAATTTACGAATAATTGGATTCACAGACATCAATTTCTTATAATCATATGAATTTTGAGAATAATAACATTCAAATATTGAATAACTAGATCATCCTAACGATGATGGCGGGTTTCCTATATGCTATGATAACAAACTCCTCATTTAGGCAATGCATTGAATTGCTAATTTTCCACATGCAACGGGAACGAAAAAGTTTGAACTGCTCCTTGCAATGACGTGGTAATGCAATGAACCGCATATCTCTGTATAATGATAATGATGGCAATGACCCCTCTCAAGGGAAATGTAGCGAACAAACTCATTTATAATCTTTGAAAGATTGGCACGCTAGGTGGAGTTGAATTGGAGAAATATTTATAAGATGTAGAAACATATACTTGGTGTTGTGTATCAATATATTTATTTCATGGTGCAAATTTATTTAATCTAGGAAATAATTGATTTGTCTGTCTAGTTGGGTTTGTTGACCCAATCCAAATCATTTCTAACAGCCGATCGAGGCCATTGCCAAATGCGGAACATGAGGCGATGCACGGGCCTATCCACCCCCCTTTTAACCTTGTAAACAAGTGATGAGAGTGGGGTGGTTAGAACAATGAGAACAAATAGATATTTTAATTAGTAAAAATAAGTAAAAATAGCCTAATTTAAATTATTATAAATAGAAATGAAAATGTGAAAAAAATTGTATTTTCAACAAATCTCCCTCACTAACCTGCCTCAATTTTGCCTTTTTTCCATCTCGGTTTGCCTCTATTTGCCTCGGTTCACCTTTATTCGATTGAGAACACAAAAATTATTTACATTTTCCTTATTTTTTAATATAAATTTTTCCATTTGATTCGTCCCAATTCACACCTCGTCTCTTGCACTTTGCTCTCTCTTGTCCGGTCGCTTGCTCGTTGCTTTCTTCTCTCTACTACTTCCTTTTCTATTGCCATTTTTCTAAGTAAGCTAATTACCTAATTAGCTTAGTAAGTGTAATGTTTTTTATAATTTTTTTCTTTTAATTTTTTTATCAAATTTTTAGTAGATTCAAATTATTTTATGTTTATTATTTGGCTTATTTGGTTCTGATAGTGTTGGCTATGCAGGTATAATAACAGCGTGCGTGAATCTTAAGCCAAAACAATCTGAAAAATGAGTATGAAGAACAAAATTATGATCATTAAATGATGAAATTGCATTTGATATTTAAAATTCTTAAAAAAATGTATTCTAGTTTATGATATAGCATAGTGATAATGTTGATAATATTTTAACCATGTTGGATATATTATTTATGAAACAAATAATCAGAAAATATTAATGCGATGGAATTGCTTATCTAAGTTTGATTTGTTATCCTTCAAGTCAACATGAGGAAAAAGATAATAATGATTATCCAGCATTATTATACTTAGTGTGCATCACAATGTTAATGGGATAGGTGATAAATTAATGTTATAAGTTATTGATTGCAGTCTAGAAAAAAAATTAAATTAATGAAAGTTATCTAGTTTTTCTTACAAAATTAGGCTTATTATTTATTTAAATTAGCTTTAAAAATAAAATAAGTATTAATATTTTTTATGCAGGACAAAGCTAGGCTTTAAATGTAATCCTCAAAATTAGTCTTTAACCAACATTGTAATTTTTGTTCTTTGCAACACTGGTGAAATACTGTTATTTTCCAATTTTTTTACTCTGTCTAGATTTTTTGTATGCAATTTACAT
This sequence comes from Phalaenopsis hybrid cultivar, assembly GCA_002079205.1. Classification (NCBI taxonomy): domain Eukaryota; kingdom Viridiplantae; phylum Streptophyta; class Magnoliopsida; order Asparagales; family Orchidaceae; genus Phalaenopsis; species Phalaenopsis hybrid cultivar. The sequence goes on from JXCR01138052.1 coordinate 379,832, forward strand.
TTGAATGCCTCCATTCAATATATCAAGTTGACATGTTTATGTTATTGAAAAAAAATAAAACAAGGATATTTAAATAAACTGAATGTTTAACTGAGCTNCAAATGAAAGAGCCGCTAATCAATTTAAATTAAAACGATATGTTTAAAATTACCTTGTTACTGGTTGTCCGTGTCTTCAGTACGTTTTCTCTTGTATAAATCATCTTTTAATCAATTAAATTACTTGAAAAGTTTGTTTAAAAAATAATAGTGAACTACACATAAATTACAACAATAAAAAGTAGAAGAAAGTAATATGCATGCAATCAAATTTCTTAATAAATCAATATAAATATTTGATGATATTCAAAGAGTTTTCTTATATCAATATCATTTTATATCTATATAATCATCACATGAACACTATCTAAGAGTTTGCACCAATTAATATACTTCAATAATAATATCCCTTTCTATTTAAGTGCACTGATACATTAGTGTTCCTTACTAGTACTATCAATGAGTGCAAATCATATCATTTATAATTTTAAATCACTCAACACGTAATACTATAATACTTTAATTATTTCATATTATGAGATTATAAGTATTCACATCAAAATGATTGATAACATTTATTACTTAACGATCAATTACGTCAATCAATCATAATTAATAGTCAATAAAACTGGTTTAGAAGAGATATCAAAATGATACTATAATTTAAGAATGAAAAGTATTTACTTGGTTGATAAACAATCCACTTGCTCTTAACTTGTAATACTTTTATCAAATTATCATCTATAAAATAAATAATATTCAATTATCAATTATTATTTTATTGCAATATTTTAAATTTTAAGTACTTGAGTCCTTAAGTAAAATAAAATTAAATATTATTAATTTACAAAAATATATTAAAATTTTAAAACTTAATTTTTCTTTTTAATATATATATATATAT
>JXCR01138052.1:381612-402351 GCA_002079205.1 Phalaenopsis hybrid cultivar
CCATCGTGCTAGAGAACTTTTGGCATATTTCAATTCCATCTTTTTCCCCCCCCCCCCCCCACACACACACACACACTATTTCGATCATCCCTAGCTTTGTCTCCTCGCTTCCTCTCACCCTCTGTTCGGTATCTCGACTGTTTGTTTTCTTTTCTTTCAACCATTCATTTCCTTTCCCTCATGCGAATACCCAACTTCTCACTTCATCTTCCAACTTTTCGGCTCTTCGATTATCTCTTTTCAATAAGAGATGTTACACGTTTTCATCTAGAACATGCACTTATGTATTTACATATCTCGCAAGTAAATTTTAATATTTACACAGAGTATTTACTTATTTACACACACAACACTCAATTCGTTAATATCACCTAAAAATTAGCATTATTATTATTATTTAAAATTTAAATAATGTTTGTATGCTTAAATTTAAAGTAACAAAGGAGTATATATGTAAATACATAAGAATTGTATCGTACTTTTGTAAATTTCCCAAAACTATTAAAATCATAGACATTTCCGCTCCCACAATACTACCCCCATCACCTCCCGATTTTGTGCAAAGCCATCACGCGCCATTAGAGGTAGCTCAGAAGGCAACGATAGGATCGCGGCGTGCAAAGACTGCCGAAACTCGTATCTTTCTTCTCCTTCCGCTCCGCCTTCCGCTCCGCTCCTAACCGAAACCATTGAGGACGGTGAGTTCGCGCGAGCCTTTATTTCTCTTTCCGAGTTCCGGATTTCGCCCATTTTGGGCGTAAAACCCGGATTTATTAATTGGAAGATTTAACCTGTGCAAAGTTACCTTCTGACAGGATTTAGCATAAATCTTGCTCATAATCTGCCCGTTAATTGCAGAAAAGAGTTCAAATATTTAAAACCCTAATTTAAGGGGGTGGGGTGGGGATAAGAATTTCTTATGCGATTGAGATTGCTCGGCCAATTTATTGCAGGGGCATGAAAATGGTGAAACAATTTTCATGTTCTCTGGCAAGGAAGAAGAAGAAGCACCTGTGTAAGCAAAAAAACATTAAAACGTGAAAATAATATACACAATAGTTCGACATAGGTTTTCTAAGTTTTGGGAGATGGTGATGGTTGCCATTGAGTTGCTTGTGATTTATGTTTGGCGGGCAGGTTTTGAAAGAAATTTAAGTCAAATTAGGCTATTTATTAGGTTACAAGTTAAACACTTTGAATGGACTATCCATAAGGTTGAGTCATTCAACTGGATACCCATAAATTTTCTTGGTTCCATATCTGGAGTCAAATGTGCATTTCAAATGTAATAAATTTTTGAGATGTCATTAGTTGATGTTTTAAGGTAGAATAGTAATTATTGACTCAATCATGACTTAAATGGAGCAACGTGAATTTGGAAATACTAATAAACCATTTAGAGGCAATCCTTCTATACTAAAGGGGGTTTATCTTAAACTTAAGGGGGGAAAAACAAACTTGATGATTTTGACATACTGGTTTTAGAGTTGGAAGCTATGTTTTCCTTTTAAGGAACCATCATGATGAATTTAGCAACTTGATTTTTTGAGATTAAGGAGGAGTTTGCAGAGGAGGTATGTGCAAACCATTTAAAAGCACAAATAAACGTGTAACAAATTACATTTTCATAAAACTAATACTCAGGTTTTTATATTTAAAATGCTGTCATCTAAATTCAAAAATAAAATTCTACTGATGTGTTTATTTTGCTTTTTAGAGTCATGTCAATTATTTTAGGCTTGTAAGTTAAAAAATTAAAATTTAACCAGTTATCAATGTGTTGATCTATACTTTCTTTTTAATTTTATGACTTTTTATTGTTGTCTTCTACTTATTTTAAGGCTCTACATTTATCCTGTATTATTTTTTCCCCCAATTATTTGTTTCTTAAAAAAAATTAAGATGCATATTATACCTTTTGTAGCTATAGTGTTCAAACAATCCATATCCAAATTTTTCTTAATCTGATGCAAACACATCTTTTTATAATGACCAGATTAGCACAAACACTGATTATATTTTTATTTTTGAATAACCATATCCTTCTAGGCGCAATGTTGAATAACACAATGTTGAAACAACTAGATGCATATAGGTAATTGTCAGACGCAATTTACGAATAATTAGATTCACAGACATCAATTTATTATAATCATATGAATTTTGAGAATAATAACATTCAAATATTGAAAAAATAGATCATCCTAACGATGATTGCGGGTTTCCTATATGCTATGATAACAAACTCCTCATTGAGGCAATGCATTGAATTGCTAATTTTCCACATGCAACGGGAACGAAAAGTTTGAACTGCTCCTTGCAATGACGTGGTAATGCAATGAACCACATATCTCTGCATAATGATAATGATGGCAATGACCCCTCTCAAGTGAGATACAACGAGCAAACTCATTTATAATCTTTGAAAGATTGGCACTCTAGGTGGAGTTGAATTTGAGAAATATTTATAATATGTAGAAACATATACTTGGTGTTGTGATCAATATATTTATTTCATGGTGCAAATTTATTCAATCTAGGAAACAATCGATTTGTGTGTCTAGTTGGGTTTGTTGATCCGATCCAAATCATTTTTAACAGCCGATCGAGGCCATTGCCAAATGCGGAACATGAGGCGATGCACGGGCCTATCCACCCCCCTTTTAACCTTGTAAACAAGTTAAATATTCATGAGAACAAATAGATATTTTAATTAGTAAAAATAAGCAAAAATAGCCTAATTTAAATTATTATAAATAGAANTGTTTGAACTGCTCCTTGCAATGACGTGGTAATGCAATGAACCACATATCTCTGTATAATGATAATGATGGCAATGACCCCTCTCAAGGGAGATGTAGCGAACAAACTCATTTATAATCTTTGAAAGATTGGCACGCTAGGTGGAGTTGAATTGGAGAAATATTTATAAGATGTAGAAACATATACTTGGTGTTGTGTATCAATATATTTATTTCATGGTGCAAATTTATTTAATCTAGGAAGTAATCGATTTGTGTGTCTAGTTGGGTTTGTTGACCCAATCCAAATCATTTTTAACAGCCGATTGAGGCCATTGCCAAATGCGGAACATGAGGCGATGCACGGGCCTATCCACCCCCCTTTTAACCTTGTAAACAAGTAACGAGAGTGGGGCGGTTAGAACAATGAGAACAAATAGATATTTTAATTAGTAAAAATAAGCAAAAATAGCCTAATTTAAATTATTATAAATAGAAATGAAAATGTGAAAAAAATTGTATCTTCAACAAATCTCCCTCACTAACCTGCCTCAATTTTGCCTTTTTTCCATCTCGGTTCGCCTCTATTTGCCTCGGTTCACCTTTATTCGATTGAGAACACAGAAATTATTTACATTTTCCTTATTTTTTANAATTGTATTTTCAACAAATCTCCCTCACTACCCTGCCTCAATTTTGCCTTTTTTCCATCTCGGTTTGCCTCTATTTGCCTCGGTTCACCTTTATTCGATTGAGAACACAAAAATTATTTACATTTTCCTTATTTTTTAATATAAATTTTGCCATTTGATTCGTCCCAATTCACACCTCGTCTCTTGCACTTTGCTCTCTCTTGTTCGGTCGCTTGCTCGTTGCTTTCTTCTCTCTACTACTTCCTTTTCTATTGCCATTTTTCTAAGTAAGCTAATTNCCGGTCGTTTGCTCGTTGCTTTCTTCTCTCTACTACTTCCTCTTCTATTGCCAGTTTTCTAAGTAAGCTAATTACCTAATTAGCTTAGTAAGTGTAATGGTTTTTATTAATTTTTTATTTTAATTTTTTTATCAAATTTTTACTAAATTCAAATTATTTTATGTTTATTATTTGACTTTGGTTCTGATAGTGTCGGCTATGCAGGTATAATAACAGCTTGCGTGAATCTTAAGCCAAAACAATCTGAAAAATGAGTATGAAGAACANTATTTTTTTCTTTTAATTTTTTTATCAAATTTTTACTAGATTCAAATTATTTTATGTTTATTTGTTGACTTATTTGGTTCTGATAGTGTTGGCTATGCAGGTATAATAACAGCTTGCGTGAATCTTAAGCCAAAACAATCTGAAAAATGAGTATGAAGAACAAAATTATGATCATTAAATGATGAAATTGCATTTGATATTTAAAATTCTTAAAAAAATGTATTCTAGTTTATGATATAGCATAGTGATAATGTTGATAATATTTTCACCATGTTGGATATATTTTTTATGAAACAAATAATCAGAAAATATTAATGCGATGCAATTGCTTATCTAGGTTTGATTTGTTTTCCTTCAAGTCAACATGAGGAAAAAGATAATAATGATTATCCAGCATTATTATCTTTGGTGTGCATCACAATGTTAATGGGATAGGTGATAAATTAATGTTATAAGTTATTGATTGCAGTCTAGAAAAAAAATTAAATTAATGAAAGTTATCTAGTTTTTCTTAGAAAATTAGGCTTATTATTTATTTAAATTAGTTTTAAAAATAAAACAAGTATTAATGTTTTTTATGCAGGACAAAGCTAGGCTTAAATGTAATCCTCAAAATTAGTCTTTGACCAACATTTTAATTTCTTTTCTTTGCAACTTACTGGTGACTGGTGAAATACTGTTATTTTCCATTTTTTTTACTCTGTCTAGTTTTTTTGTATGCAATTTACATTTGAATGCTTCCATTCAATATATCAAGTTTACATATTTATGTTATTAAAAAAAATTAAAACAAGGATATTTAAATAAACTGAATGTTTAACTGAGCTAAAATTAAAAATAACTATTAAATTTCAATGCATATAAGAGAGAGAGAGAGGATGAATTGTTGTGTTTCTAAAAAAAATTACTTTATGATTTTTATATGGTGATTGTGAATATTCATATGTTATATTAAAAATTAGTTATTTTACCTTTTAAATTTTTGTGAATTATTGATTTAATAGGTTTGTTTTCAAAAATAAAAAAAAACTATATGCACAAATATATTTAAAATAATAATAAATGTTCACTTTTAAAATTAAAAAATTAAGTTAACTAGAGCTGAATTAATCAATAATATAGTTTGAGTTCTTAGCGCATAACATAATTTGTATATTATTCATTTAAAAATGTATTATATTTTTTCCTTACTTTAGTTTACCCTTAGTGCACATGTTTTCTTTGTTTTCTAGAATACTTGTCTGTCTTTTGTAACTTCAAATTTCTGCTAAAAAAGTGGCGCTTCACTGAACCTAAAATCATGTGCCATGTGACCACTAGACTGGCTACTTATCAGACTTCATCAGTTTAATATCTTTAAATAAACCATGCAATCTTTCAGCATCTATTTAAATCCATTAGAAAATGAAATTGGACTATCAAGTTCTAATTGTTGATGCAAAACATAGGCTTTTATGGTCGAAATAAGAAACTATAAATATTAATTATTAAGTGTTATTTTATGAAATTTAACTGCAAATAATTTGGTCACATGCAGTATCTTACCACAAGTCATAGAACTTTTGATTTTGTTTTATTCTATACAATATAGCTTATAATTAATTATAGAGGAAGGAGTATTCCTCTTCTTAAATTACAAGAAATAATTCAATATCTTATCCTTTTTCCATTCATGTGATGGCTTCCTAATTTCTCTAAGTTATGCACAACATTTGATAAATTATTATACATTATCACTTAATATTTGTTAGCTTCAAATAGAATCGGACAATGTATTAAACTGGTGCTGGCCTGTTGCAAATTCAAAATATAATTGCTGTGCATTTTCATAGGAAACACAAAACAATTGTGCATTTCAGAAAATGAAAATAGTTTTAAATTTTTTTGTGAAGAACCAGAATAAAAAAAAAGTCTCATAATGTTTTATTAATTATTGTTCTAATTAATTAAATTAGAAGTGCTTATAATTGTTTTCTGTCTTCATAGTACTGAGAACCTGATAGCATTCTATAGTGCACATTATTAATAGTTTTTCACATTTGCGTACTGTGAATGAAAACTCTTTTTTCTCTTATTCACTAATTGAAAACTTATGTTACATATTCATATACACTCCAATCTCTATATATAAGGAATATTTCTAATAGAGGAAAGATTAAGCAATTAGATCTCTTCTAATTNTATCATAGAAACATTCAATATTTTTATGCCCTTGATTTTGATATAAAATATCTTGTCCAAGAGCTCCTTTGAGGTATTATAGTATCAGTTCTAAAGCTTACCTATGATGGACAGTGTGAGAGACATGAACCGATTTATGGTGCTAACTGAATAAGTAATGTCAGGGCGAATCATTGTGAGCTAATTTAGTTTTCTCATTAATTTTGTACATCGTTTAGGATCATTAAAAGGCTCTCCATTCTTGGTAAGATGTCAATTAGGAAACATTGTAGTACTGCATGATTTGATCCTTACTTTCTCAGTTTTTGCTAACAAATCCAAAACATACTTCTGTTGAGATAGAAAGATACCTTTCTTGCTTTTTGACACCTCAATCTCAAGATGCATTTCATGGAGCCCAAAGTTTTAGTGTTAAAATAATTTCGAAGAAATGTATTTAATGATAAAATTATATGCACATCACTTTCAGTAATAATAATGTCATTAACATACGTCACCAATTGAATGACCCCAGAAACATATTGCTTGTAGAATAAAGTGTGACCACTTGTGCTTTTATATCCCGAACTCTTCTAATGTTTGGCTAAATTTTTTGAACCATGTTCGAGGACTTTGCATTAGTTCATTAAATAACTTTCAAATATGTCATACTTTCCTAGACTCCCTCTGAGCAACAAACCCAAGAGGTTGTTCCACGTATACCTCTTCTAAAAGAACCTCATGCAGAAAGTCATTTTTCACATCGAGCTGGTGCAGAGGCTAATTATTCATTGCGGTCAAGGACATAAATAGACGAACTGAAGTCAGTTAGCTTCTGGAGATAACATGTCTAAGTAGTCAATCTTATAAGTTTGAGCATAAATCTTAGCGACCAATGGAGCTTCGAGAATAGCTACAGATCCATTAGAATGAAACTTAATTGCAAATACCCATTTGTAGCCAACAACTTTCTTGCATGAAGTTAGTTACTAGTTCCCAAGTTTCTTTTTTAATTAAGACATTTACTTCATCAAGCATCGTTGCTCGCCACCATTTGGTATAGAATTTGTTGAATAGATCTTAGGGCTTGAACGTAATCGAGAGAAGTACTAAACAAACAAGAAGTAGAAGCTAATTGGTTATATTTAACACAAAAGGAAATGAGAGGCGCATTGATGCTTACCCCTTTGAAGAGTAATAGGTACATCAAGGTCAGTAGGAGGAAGGTCCAACGACGAATATGATATTGGTGCCTGACTAGGATCAGGGGAATTCAATCTTTTAGAGTAAACATTAGTGATAGATGGTTTGAGCTGAGACACTAAAGGTGGAGGTGGATTTGGAGCTGGATTTGAACTAATGATGTGATACATCAACAACTCATCAAAATCTTAAGAGGATTGAGGCATCGATGAATCACCAAAGAATGAGATTCTTTCATGAAAGGTGACATCCGCTTAAATCATATGCCTATTTAGGAGGGGAAAAATATCGATACCCTTTTTTGCAACCGATATTATTTTAGTATGGTACACCTTAATGAACTTATGGTCTAATTTAAAAACCCGCGGATGAGTATTACGAACAAATCAAGTACACTCAAATATATGTGGTTCAATGAGAAATAGAGATTTAGTTGGAAATAAAACTTAGTAGGATATTTTATCCTGTAAAACAGTAAAAGAGTACATCCGATTGATAAAAAGACATGCGATAGAATTGACATCAACTCAAACTATGTGGGCACATTAGTTTGGAACAAAAGAGCTCTAATGATATTATGATGTGTATTTTTTCTTTTAGCTATTTTATTTTGAGATGGAGTATTGACACGATGACTAGTGAAGTATTCCATTTTTAGTTGTGTATGCCTGAAAATGCACAGAGAAATATTCTTTGGCATGTGACTTCTCAGATTTTTTAACATAAATTATGAATTTAGTTTTAATTTCATCACAAAAGGATTGAAAATGTGATAGTAACTCAATATGAGATTTCATGAAGTAAGATCAAGTCATATGAGAAAAAGCATCCTCAAACTTGACAAAATATTGCAATCCATTGGATAAAATAGGACAAGATTTCCGTACATTAGAATGAATCAACTCAAAGCCGGTGTTTAGCAAAATGACACGACTCACAATGTAAAGATGATAAGTGCTGAAAATGAGAGTATAACTTTTTAGCATTAATAGTGATGGATGCCCTAACGGATAAAGAATCTTAAATGGAGAAAAGTGTTGGAATGGGCTATGGTCGAGGTCAGTTGTTATCCAAAATGGTAATAATCTTCTTTATCATATGATTTGAAAAAAAGGTAATGGTTAAAGAAGAATAATATATATTAATTAAGAGTACGTGTAATCTTGCTAACAGAGACAAGCTTAAAAGAGAATTAAGATAACCTAAGAATATATATTAAAGGTAACATGGGTGTAATTTTAATGGTTCCATAACCAAAAATATTAGAAATAGATCCATTTATTACGGTGAAGGAAGAAAGATGCTTATGAAAGTCAGAAAGAGTTTTAGATTGCCTCTCATGTGATTTGTCATCATAATCAATGACCTATTGTGTGGAAGAGAAAATAAGACAAATATCATTATTACCTGACTCAACAAATGTAGTGATAGAAGTAGATTTCTTAGATGCTTTATGAAATAGGATGAATTTAACATATTCATCTGCAAAAATCAAGAGAGTCTGACTTTGAGAGGCCTCATTAGTATTGACCATGTGAGCTGATTGTGACCGAGTACCTATTTGATTCTTTTTGAGCAGCTTCTGACAAGTTCTCTTCGTATGACCAGATTCATGACAGTAGTATCAAACTACTTTCGAGCCTTGATTTCCAGAATTCAAAGTTTTACTTACATAAATGCCCTGAAACTGAGGTTTATTGATATATGTATTTTTCTGGATAGCAAGAGTACCGGTTTGTTGTACAGATGAAACCTTTGAACTCGGAATAATACGAAACACTCTAGCAACCTAATACTCTCGCTATCTAGAAAAATAAATACATCAGTAAAGAACAGTCTCAGGGCAACTATGGAAGTGCAACTCTGAATTCTGAAAATCAAGGTTCGAGGGTAGTTTCCTACCACTGTCATGAATCTATTCATATGAAGATAACTTGTCAGAAGCTACTAAAAAAGAATCAGATAGGTTCTCAGTCACAGTCTGCTTTCATGGTCAATACTAATGAAGCCTCTCAGAGTCAAACTCTCTTGATTTTATGCAGATTAATATGCTAAACTCATCCAATTTCATAAAATATCCAAGTTCACATGTTTGGGTAAGAATTCTAGGTTGTTGTGCTAATGAAGTCTTACAACTATGAATATTATGAAGCCTCAGGGTCATATATGATTTGTGATTTGACACTTTCATACTTGAGTTAAGGCCAGCTTGAAGACTCATAATAGCCATTTATTCTTTTTGAGCCTATTGAATTTGGACATCAGTATTGAAGGACAATGGTGCATTCAATTCTTTATAAACATGCTTAAAGTGCATGTGATACGTGTTGAGTGATTGATCATGTTCAGCTAGAACTCCTTACATACATCAAAGATTCGAGAAATATTCTCTCCCAAAAAACACAAATACCAATTATTCAATTGCATTTTTAACATATTCACAATGAGTAATATAACTAGATTAATCAGGTTCGATAGAGTTTCATATTTGCATCAACAACTAGGCATTAACTCTCTTCTACTCGGAATAATTCAAATTATTCTCAGATGGGCGATTATCCATTACATGATTCTTCTGACATATACTTCTTCAGTAAAGGCTCACAGTTTTGTTCCAATAAAAATAACTGACGTTGATTAACTTTTCATCTGTAATTTTAGCCACAAATGAAACCAAATTTGTTACAATTTTTTGTTCCATGATCATGATTATCACCAAATATTTAATGAAACTAAATTAGTGTTGAAGGACGAGTTAAAGGGCGAGACAAATGCTAGAGACAAATGATAAACGTAGGAGACAACTTGACAAACAATTCAACGATTTTTGGAGACAAAGTTGATGATAAACTCTGAATTCTGGAAATCAGGGTTCGAGGGTAGTTTGCTACCACTGTTATGAACCTATTCATATGAAGAGAACTTGTCAGAAGCTACTAAAAAAGAATCAGATAGGTTCTCAGTCACAGTCTGCTTTCATGGTCAATACTAATGAAGCCTCTCAGAGTCAAACTCTCTTGATTTTATGCAGATTAATATGCTAAACTCATCCAATTTCATAAAATATCCAAGTTCACATGGTTGGGTAAGAATTCTAGGTTGTTATAATGAAGCCTTACAACTATGAATATTATGAAGCCTCAGGGTCATATATGATTTGTGATTTGACACCTTCATACCTGAGTTAAGGCCAGCTTGAAGACTCATAATAGCCATTTATTCTTTTTGAGTCTGTTGAATTTGGACATCAGTATTGAAGGACAGTGGTGTATTCAATTCTTCATAAACATGCTTAGCGCATGTGATACAGGTTGAGTGATTGATCATATTCAGCTTGATAGAACTCCTTACATACATCAAATATTCGAGAAATATTCTCTCCCAAAAAACACAAATACCAATTATTCAATTGCATTTTTAACATATTCGCAATGAGTAAATTAACTAGATTAATCAGGTTTGATAGAGTTTCATATTTGCATCAACAACTAGGCATCAACTCTCTTTTACTCGGAATAATTCAAATTATTCTCAGATGGGCGATTATCCATTATTCTTCTGACATATAATTCTTCAGTAAAGGCTCACATTTTTGTTCCAATAAAAATAACTGACGCTGATTAACTTTTCATCTGTAATTTTAGCCACAAATGAAACCAAATTTATTACAATTTTTTGTTCCATGGTCATGATTATCACCAAATATTTAATGAGACTAAATTAGTGTTGAATGATGAGTTGAAGGGTGAGACAAACGCTAAAGACAAATGATAAACGTAGGAGACAACTTTGCAAACAATTCAACGATTTTTGGAGAAAAAGTTGATGTCGACGAAGCCAAACGAAGCAACCGACAAAGTTGACCTAAGCAGACGAAGCCGACGAAGTCGAACAAAGAAGACGACGCAAATCATGATGAATATGAAGTAAGCCGAAGTAGACGACGCCGATCAGGATGAAGATGGAGCAAAATGATGCGAACAACCCCTTATCGACTAAAAAAAGCGGAGAAAGGTGAACCAAACAACACCAATTGATGCCCAAATCCTATTGTAGGATGAAGGCGAAGCGGATAAAGCCAATTGAATGAGACAACACCGATCGATGCCCTAATCCCGTTGCAAGTTAAAGGCAAAGAGAACAAAGCTGAACGATGCAGACGAAGCCATGTGTGGCTCTGATGACGTGTGAAGGAAAACCCCTTTTTCTCTTATTCACTAATTGAAAACGTATGCTACATAGTTATGTACACTCCAATCTTTCTAGATTTTGAATACTTCCAATAGAGGAAATATCCTGAAATTAGGTCTCTTCTAGTTAGTTTACCTATTTATTAGATTCCCTACATCAAGCTTCTTAATATACAAGCTTCCTTATATACAACCATCATATCTATTACTTTCGATAACACGTTTCTTATCTAGTGCAAGTTTATGAAACAATGTGAGTGGTCAAATGTCATATTTAATGTTGTATTTTGATAGAGTTAAAAGATACATGCGACTTTCCTCCAATGTATGGCAGCGGACGAAATTTTTGATGATAATGAAATATGTGAATTTATTAGAATTAAATGAAAATATTGTATAAAAAATTATCTTAATTTATTAGAACTAAATGAAAATATGACAGTAAATAGGACACAACGGAGAAAAATGATTCATGTAGCCAACACTCATGTAGTGGGATTAAGGCTTTGTTGTTGTTGTTGTTGTTGTTGTTGTAATGAAATATGTGAATTTATGTTACTAGACGCACTAAGCTTAAGCTTGCAGTGGTAGTTTATGTTGAATTTAAGGCACTTCTCATAGACGATGCTGCTAGTCATACCTTCTCAAAGTTCCCTGCATAATCAGTCTAACTTTAAAGGTTATTATATCTTAAGTTTAAAAAGTGCCCAAATTATATTTGTTCAAAACTTATGAGTAATTGGAGTGTATTTTCTTGACCTTACAAACCAACCTTGAATTCGATTGATGTATATGATGTTCACTGCTCTAGCAGATCTCATCAATTAATGATTGAACACAGTGCTCACCACTTTTTTTTACTTTATTGCACTCATTTCAACCTTTGTTAGTAGAAACATACAACCCAGAGTGCCACGATCTTATATTAGCTCAAGTACATTGCAATGTTGAAACACTAGAAATAATGAACTGTGATACAAGTCAAAATTCAATTGAGTAAGAAGGTGACTATGTTTTGGGTGGTAGATAAACTGATTTAAATTTAGTTTTTCCTCGAAAATGCATATATTGCACTTAAGATAAAAGGTATAAAAACTGTGCCAAGATGCATGGATCAAAAACAAAGGTGGGACCTATCATCTATGTGAATAGAGGAAAGGGCACTACTTTCATTTACACTTTCCAAAACAAAACTATGCTGTAAAGCCAGATTGGCGCAAAAATGGGCCGCCCTGTTCTGTTGCCTTCTCTATTAGTATGTAGAAAAATCACCTGTCCGAAGGAAGTAAGAAAAACCAAACTCGTTGCGATCTGTGGTCGGTCATGCCAAAACTTTTGCTCCATGATTTAAATGTAGTTTTTCAGGACATGAGTCATTTCTTCAACATGCATTATCAAATGTTGTTGAATTTAATTCATTGGTGGCAAATAATGAATTTGTGCTAGTTATTTGTACTACTAAGGAATGTGATAAGATAAATGCATTTGATATTCCACCAGTTACAATACCTATGTTTTAGGAGGATGTAATTTTAGACAAACTATATAAATGGATGGTTTTCACTAGAAAAAATAACCCACATGTGATGGTTTGTGCAGAAGTTCCTGACACTGGAAAAAATTGAATGAGAATAATTTTTATTTATTTTTGGGTGGGGATGGCTGGTGCTTTATTTCTTTAATTTTTCAAAACCACGCTATAGATTTAACTAATGGCTTGGATGAGTCACTGAATGGCAACTTAAACTGTAATACAATACAATTCTAACTAAAGTAAACAATTTCAGAAGTGCAGGGNAAAGTGCCCAAATTATATTTGTTCAAAACTTATGAGTAATTGGAGTGTATTTTCTTGACCTTACAAACCAACCTTGAATTTGATTGATGTATATGATGTTCGCTGCTCTAGCAGATCTCATCAATTAATGATTGAACACAGTGCTCACCACTTTTCTTTTTGACTTTATTGCATTCATTTCAACCTTTGTTAGTAGAAACATACAACCCAGAGTGCCACGATCTTATATTAGCACAAGTACATTGCAATGTTGAAACACTAGAAATAATGAACTGTGATACAAGTCAAAATTCAATTGAGTAAGAAGGTGACTATGGTTTGGGTGGTAGATAAACTGATTTAAATTTAGTTTTTCGTCGAAAATGCATATATTGCACTTAAAATAAAAGGTATAAAAACTGTGCCAAGATGCATGGATCAAAAACAAAGGTGGGACCTATCATCTATGTGAATAGAGGAAAGGGCACTACTTTCATTTACACTTTCCAAAACAAAACTATGCTGTAAAGCCAGATTGGCGCAAAAATGGGCCACCCTGTTCTGTTGCCTTCTCTATTAGTGTGTAGAAAAATCACCTGTCTGAAGGAAGTAAGAAAAACCAAACCCGTTGCGATCTGTGGTCGGTCATGCCAAAACTTTTGCTCCATGATTTAAATGTAGTTTTTTCAGGACATGAGTCATTTCTTCAACATGCATTATCAGATGTTGTTGAATTTAATTCAATGGTGGCAAATAATGAATTTGTGCTAGTGATTTGTACTACTAAGGAATGTGATAAGATAAATGCATTTGATATTCCACCAGTTACAATACCTACGTTTTAGGAGGATGTAATTTTAGACAAACTATATAAATGGATGGTTTTCACTAGAAAAAATAACCTACATGTGATGGTTTGTGCAGAAGTTCCTGACACTAGAAAAAATTGAATGAGAATAATTTTTTTTTATTTTTGGGTGGGGGTGGCTGGTGCTTATTTCTTTAATTTTTCAAAACCGCGCTATAGATTTAACTAATGGCTTGGATGTGTCACTGAATGGCAAATTAAACTGTAACACAATACAATTCTAACTAAAGTAAACAATTTCAGAAGTGCAGGAATGATGAGGGAGGGATTTGGGGTAGATTCTTGGTAAAATCCTATAATGAAAATTTGGAGTCCTAGGCCCTACCTTCTAATTGCATTCTTTTTTCATTATGTCCTACCTTCTAATGACAACATGTTCTCCATCACTCTTATCTCCTTTATATATAACAATTCGTCCACTTCATTTNGATGATGAGGGAGGGATTTGGGTTAGATTCTTGGTAAAATCCAATAATGAAAATTTGGAGTCCTAGGCCCTACTTTCTAATTGCTTTCTCTTTTCATTATGTTCTACCTTCTAATGACAACATGTTCTCCATCACTCTTATCTCCTTTATATATAACAATTCGTCCACTTCATTTTCGATTTATGAACATGTCAGAAATTGGGCCATCTTAGTGGTGTAGGTGGATGGCATGGATGCGAACACCTTAGTCTCTCTGGTTCCTAGCCTATATATTCTATTATTCCAACCAATTTCTTTATTTTATCAGATTCATTCACATACCCGGAAATGAAAAGAATACTCCCAAGCCCCAAAAAATAGAGTGTGGCACTACTACTTTAAAGAAGTCTCAAAGCCAAATTTTTTTTTTGATGGAATCAAAATGAAAGAACTGAATTGCGTTTAGCAGTTGGAACAGCTTTTGGCACTCATTTTAGCATTTGGATGTTACTGATTTGCTTGTTCCGAAGCGGCCTAACCTTTTCTTTGTTTATTTTTTTTTTAGGCTAATTTGGCTATGAAGGAGTTCGCTGAGTAGAGTTTGGTTTATGTTTAAAATATTTAAAAGGCAGCTTCTATTTGGTTTTAAATCATTTTGCAACATTGATATCTATTTCCTTTGGGTTGAGATTGATCATATTAATGCTTATGTTTGGGAAACTATGTTTTTGAGTTGGCTACATTTTTTGATTTCTATTTCTTCTTGTTTTGCAGGTAGAAGTTGAATATAAGCAATTGTTGGTGTGACTACTGAATAACCAAGTAATGGTTAGTCTATATATTTTTAGCCTGGAGAAATTGTTTATATTCATTAAAAGGAATTTTACATACATACCACGTCATTCCTTTATATTTACATATCTTACAACTAAAATTTGATATTTACATTTATAACACTTCGGTGTTATAAATCTATACATGAAAAGGTATATTTCATAATTTAAATGTTTATAATAATGACATTTTTTATGTGATATTAAAGATTTGAGTGTTATGTGTGTAAAAAATAAAAGTGTTGGTATTAGATACGTAAATGCTTAAGATTTTTTTGATATCTATGTAGATTCCCCTTCATTAAACTTTACTGATATGTATATAGGAAAATTATCTTATGCTTTAGCAATAAAGCTTTTGTGTCATGGTTCATAAAGTAGTTGAGAAAGGAAAATGTAATCTTCAGGCACACAGTGTTCTTTATTATTCCTAATACTAGTTGTACAAACTGCCAATATTGAGGTTTAGAGGAGCGCACATATCCTCAAGGGGTGTGTGTGTTGGGGGGGGGGAGGGGGGGGGGGGGGGGGTCAAGCCTCTGGGTGGTTGCCTTCTAGCAAGAAACTTGAAAGTTTCTTTTAGNTGGAACTGGATCACTATCGTGTAATTAAGATGAAATGCCCTGATGATGTTGTCACCTTGAAGAAGTTCATTGAGAAGGATCGAATATATGATTTTTTTGGCAGGATTGAATCCTGAATTTGATCATGTTAGAATCCAAATCCTCGTCAAGGAGGATACATCGTATCTAGAAGAGACAATCTCATTAATCCGAGCAAAAGAAAGTCAGAGGAGTGTCATGCTAGAACCACATATTATGGATGAGTCAGCCTTAACAGCAAACACAAATCAAGAGAAGTCAAAGAACGATAACCAAGGGAAGGAGAACAAAGACAATCTTTGGTGTACTTATTGCAAGAATCGAGGCATACAAGGGAGAAGTGTTGGAAGTTAAATGGTAAACCTCCAAGCTGAGAATGGGGCAACTATGGGGAGAAACAAAGGCCTCGAGCACATATGGCAGAGCAACCCAATATGGAGGAAAAATCAACAGAGGGGGATTCAACAGTGAAGAAATTGAGAAATTGAGAAACTTATTGGGATCTCTTGAGAAGCCTTCTGGAGCNTTTAGTATACATTTCATCAATAAATGGGTCGTTTTTTTCAATTGACAACTAATGCTCACCTTTCATTAGCACATTCAAAATGGTGTATTGCCAACTTTTAACTCTTTATGTCAATTCACTCAATATTAGTGAAAAAAACTTTGGTGAAGTTTTGCGTACTAGTGGTAAGCGAGATGGGTAGGTATTTGGTACTTAGGATCATCATCATGTTTGGTCTTTTCTTTAGTAATTTTTTTTAAACAGGAATATTAGCAATGTAATTAAGTTGATACAGATAGTTGGGGGGCTAATGATGATGGTGATATTGGCTNCAAAAACTTTGGTGAAGTTTTGCATGCTGGTGGTAGGCGGGATGGGTAGGTTTTTGGTACTTGGGATCATCATCATGTTTGGTCTTTTCCTTAGTAATTTTTTTTAACAGGAATATTAGCAATGTAATTAAGTTGATACAGATAGTTAGGGGGCTAATGATGATGGTGATATTGGCCAAGTATTCAGTTATCAAATTTCATCTTAGTAGCTTTTCTTTTGTAGAGCAATGCATATAAATTTTCTTACCATTTAGTCCGTATAAAACTGACCCAAAACGGAGCAAAAAAAAATATTTATAATTTTCTCTACCACCAATGAATAACACATTAAGGTTATCTATTTGGACATAAAAAAATAAATTAAATAGGTGTAATGACCATATAGAATTTCTTATAAAAATGTTGGGTTTTGTGAAGAGAACGTGCTCATGGGCTCAACCATCTACCTCTGTTGGGCTTTCTAACATGTTTTTTTTTTTTCTTAAATGGTTTATCAGGTTAAAACTAACTCCAGTTAAAAAATTTATTGGGTTTGGGATTTGACTTTATAAATTCTGCCCGATTGGGCCTAGAATTCCTTTTTTTTGTTATTTTTGTGTGTACGATTCTTTGAAAATTCATGCTATTATCGTGGTGTTATTTTTTTGGTGTTTCATAGTGTTCATCAGCAAATTAGATGATGATTAATTTTTGTTTAATACATTGGATTGAGCTTAATTAAAATTAGGGTGAAGGGATCAAAGGTACCTCTAAACTACCTTGAACAAAAGAAATAAAGATCAAAGGTACCTCTAAACATAGAGTCTTAGCTTAAGTTCCTCTATCTTGTAATATATTAAGACATAATCATGCAAAATAATAGACCTGTTTATTCAAGAGGCTTATTTTTCAAATAATTTTGACTACCCTGTATCCATATTATCTTGTGTTAACCCTTTTTTATTCCTAGTATTTCGACATTAGTTTTAATGTGTGTTTTTTTCCATAATTTGTTGTACATTGTTGGCCATCTAAGTCTATTTTTTAATTTCTTTAACTTCAATAGATGCCATTCTAATTTTTGTAATTTAATCATTTATTAATCTATCTTTTTTAAATTTGGCACATATCCATTATATTATTCTGATTTTTGTCGCTCCTAATTTTGGTTTCAAATCAATCTTCATTTATTTATAATGGATTCAATATTACTTTAATCTATCACCTTTGATATCGCTTTATTTTATAATAATACTGATTTATAATTATTAATTTCACACCCATTAAAATTTCATATCATGTACTTAGTATTTTTCTATTAATTTTTATCCTTCTTCTTATAAATAATTCCTTGCTTGTTATTTGCATTTATTTTAGTATACATCTCATTGATTAGTTATATTAACATCGAAAAGCATATACTAATGCACCCCTTAAAATATTATTTAAATGCATCTCCATAACCATTATGAAAATATAAAGATTTATTGCTTATTGTTGATGTAATTTCACTATAATTAGAATTTCTTTGTTTACTCGATAGCTAGTTCTAATAGTACCTGATGTTCTATCATACATATTTTAACCTCAGGATATATTTGATACAATATTCTTCTATATTCACACCAAAATAATTTGATCATATATCCCTTCTTTAATTCAATAAGGTCATATAATGATCTATTCTCTCCTTTATTTTTTTAAATTAATTGTTATAACTTAAAAATCTATTCCATCTTCTTGGCATGAAACTAAATTGATTTTTCAAAAAGGTTGTTTTTTTTTCCAAGTCTATGGTTGAATGCTCGCTCATATAACATCATTATATGACTTGTAAGTTTGATTCCTCTATTATTAGCTTTATCTTAAATTTTTTGATAAATCTTAATACCAAAATAGTTTTGTAAGCATATGACGTTCTGCTAGTTTTCAAAATTTCATTGAAAAGATTTGTTGATAAAACTATTATAATATCTTTCATAACCCTCTCCATCTCATATAAACCTTAAATTTTAACTTTAAACATCTTCATAGCGAACGCCGCTTCACGTTTTTGTATCAATCTTATAGCATTGCTCATTATTGTATTTATTATACTTTTTCAAAAAAATTTAATTCTTGAAACATTCATTTAATAATTTTTTAAGGCAGCATTTTCATTTTTTTTATTATCGTCATTATTAACTAGTTTCTTAATATTTTACCTTTTAATGAATTTAATTTGATTGATGTCTCCAGATCTTTTATCTCTTTTCTAGAATATTCTATGATTTTTTTTTGTAGTGTTAATGCTCTTTTATATTTCATAAAAGTTGATTCTTCTTTTTTGCTTTTTTTAAATGCTTTTTGCAAGTTTTTTTAAGCTTTCATATAGTCATTTGGGGTAATAAATTTTTTTTTTCTCTTGATTTTACTATTTGTGCCCTCTCTTGCAGCCTCCTTCACACCCAAACATGGGTTGTTCTCTCCTTTCATCTCATCATTAGAGGGGATGGGTCTATTCTATAATTTTAGGCTAGATTTTGATGGTGGCGAGATTGAAGATGAGTCTGAGCATGATGCTCTCAAGTTTGATTGCTATGATGGATAATACCAATAAATCATGCCCTCACGTATGACAAATTGTGGCCGCACAATGCCTTTTTCCTATAGAGGAGCTTACATTGAAGCATCGATACCGAAGTTAGCCTAAACAATACTAGGAAAACAAATATTATTGCTGAATTCAAATAGAAAATTGTCGAGATATGACTGAAATGGAAATAAAATTGTGAGAATTAATTCTAATTTTATTAATTAAGGAAATTAAAATTAATTGGTAAATCTCTTAAATTAAGGAAATTAGAATAAATTTGTAATCCCTTAAATTAAGGGAAATAGTTAAATAGTTTCCTAGTTTTTTTCTCCTTCTCTTCCTATATAATATCTTGTATGATCAATGCAAAAGGAGGTGTGAAATAAAAATTATTCCTTTGATTTCCCACATGGTATAAGAGACAGGTTAACCCTAGAGCCGCCATTCGATCTTGCGATTCTCAGCGGCCGCTTCCGATTCTCGCTTGCGATTCTCAGCGGCCGCTTCCGATTCTCGCTTGCGATTCTCAGCGCGTCGATCTTGCGACTCCTCGCGTTCTTGGCGGCACGCGGCCCCTCTGCCTCGTTCCAGTAGCAAGCACGGGATTCCTCCCGAGCACGGGATTCCAGAAATTGTGGAGCACGAGCTGCTTCCGCCTTAGTGTTCGTTCCCATCTTCTTCGGCATCTCGATTCTCTGCGATCTGCGCTCCATCCTCTCCGCTTCGTCCGAGAGGAGCAGCGCGTTGTCACGAGAAAGATCGTCCTTTGCAGTTGAAGCTGATTCTAGGCTTAATTGCTGCAAATTTTTCTTCTCCACCATGTCAATGTCCGAAACTACTATCTCCAACAACTCCAACCATTCTGAAGAATACAATGCTGTTCAGAAAATTGGAGAGTTGCAGAATATTCAGACATCCAACAGGTTCAATGGGAAGAATTATCTCAATTGGTCCCAAATTGTCCGGACATATCTAAAAGGCAAAGGGAGGATTAATCACCTACTTGGAACCGGACCAAAACAAAGGGATCCAGCCTCTACAACATGCGAAGTGGAGGATTCCATGATTATGTCCTGGCTATGAGATTCTATGGACCCAACGATCAGTGACACTTGCATGTTCTTGAATACCGCAAAGTAAATCTGGGACTATATAAACCGCACATATTCGAAAGCCCGCGATGCTGCCCTTGTGTATGAAATCAAGGAAAAAACCGGAGCAACCAAACAAGGAGACAAATCTGTCACAGAGTATGCAACTCTATTGCAGAATCTGTGGCTGGAACTGGATCACTATCGTGTAATTAAGATGAAATGCCCTGATGATGTTGTCACCTTGAAGAAGTTCATTGAGAAGGATCGAATATATG
>JXCR01138052.1:403316-418545 GCA_002079205.1 Phalaenopsis hybrid cultivar
GAACCATCCCAGAAAATCATGAGCAATTTGTCCTCATCTTTCCTTAGTTCCTCAAACAAAGATGTCATTTGACTGTATCACTTACGCCTTGGTTATTTCTTTTTTAGGGTTCTAAATATAATGTTTTCTCATTTATTCCAAGGATTAAATATTTTTGAGTTTCATTGTGACATTTGTGAATTGACAAAACATACCCGTGTATATTTTCTTATTAGCAATAAAAGAAGTTCTCATCATTTTCATTTGATTCATAGTGACATATGGGGTCCTTCCACTATACCTAATGTTTCTGGGGTTTGTTGGTTTGTATCCTTAATTGATGATTGCACCCGGGTTACATGGTTCTTCCTTCTTAAACAAAAATCTGATGTTGACATAGTTATACCTAACTTCCATTCAATGGTTCAAAATCAATTTGGGGTCAAAATAAAAAGCTTTAGGACAGACAATGCTAGAGATTACTTCAATCAAATTCTTTCACCTTATTTTCAATCACAAGGGGATTATCCATGACTCATCATGTGTGGACACACCCCCAACAAATGGGGTAGCTGAAAGAAAGAATGAGCATTTGTTCAACTCCACCCGAGCCTTACTCTTTCAAGGGAATGTTCCTAAGTCTCATTGGGGAGAAGCCGTTCTTACTGCCACACACATGATCAATAGACTTCCCTCCCGTGTGTTAGAAAACAATGGCCCTATAGAGGTCCTAAATAGCTTCTGCCCTCACTTCAGAACCTCAAATGGCCTCACTCTCAGGGTATTTGGGTGTACTGCTTTTGTTCATGTCCACAAACAACATATAGGGAAGCTAGATCCCAGAGCCATCAAATGTGTTTTCCTAGGTTACTCCTCCACTCAAAAGGGATATGAGTGTTACAATCCCTCTACCAGAAAATTTTACATCTCTACAGATGTTACTTTCACAGAAAATAAATCCTTTTTTTTCAAGTCCTCTCTTCAGGGGGAGATTTCCATCATGGAAGATAGTACTTGTGAGCCCTTTGAACTACTTAAAACCCTTGACCTTCCACATGTGCCAACCCGTGTTGTTGAACCTAGATCAAACTCTCCTCTTATTCCAGCTGAACCCGAGTCCTCTGAAACAATCACATCTGAGTCACTTGATCCTGAACCCTTATTATCTCCTACTCCAACCAGTGTCACTAATGATTTCCCGAGATTTCCTCAGGTGTATTCAAGGAGAAAGACCGTTCCTGAACTGACACAAGTCCAAGTATCCAATCCACTCTATCCACTCTCACTATGTATCTCTCAAATGCCTATCACCAGCCCACAAAAGATTCATTGTGAGTTTGAAACCATTGCCATTACTAACAATGTGTCTGAGGCATTGACAAAAAAAGAATGGAGACGCTATGAAAGAAGAAATGAGTGCTTTAGAAAAGAATATAACATGGGAGATCGTTGACAAACCAAAGAAAAAAAATATTGTTGATTGCAAGTGGATTTTTACATTAAAGTACAAGGCTGNAATTTTTCTATTAATTTTTATCCTTTTTCTTATAAATATTTCCTTGCTTGTTCTTTGCATTTATTTTAGTATACATCTCATTGATTAGTTATATTAGCATCGAAAAGCATATACTAAGGCACCCCTTAAAATATTATTTAAATGCATCTCCATAACCATTATGAAAATATAAAGATTTATTGCTTATTGTTGATG
The DNA here is from genome assembly GCA_002079205.1 of Phalaenopsis hybrid cultivar. Classification (NCBI taxonomy): domain Eukaryota; kingdom Viridiplantae; phylum Streptophyta; class Magnoliopsida; order Asparagales; family Orchidaceae; genus Phalaenopsis; species Phalaenopsis hybrid cultivar. The sequence goes on from JXCR01138052.1 coordinate 405,007, forward strand.
TAATTTTACTATAATTAGAATTTCTTTGTTTACTCGATAGCTATTTCTAATAGTACCTGATGTTCTATCATACATATTTTAAGCTCAGGATATATTTGATACAATATTTTATTTATTCACACCAAAATAATTTGATCATATCTCCCTTCTTTAATTCAATAAGGTCATATATTGATCTATTCTCTCCTTTATATTTTTAAATTAAGTGTTATAACTTAAAAATCTATTCCATCTTTTTGGCATGAAACTAAATTGATTTTTCAAAAAGGTTATTTTTTTTCAAGTCTATGGTGGAATACTCGCTCATATAACATCATTATATGACTTGTAAGTTTGATTCCTCTATTATTAGCATTATCCTAAATTTTTTGATAAATCTTAATACCAAAATAGTTTTGTAAGCATTTGACGTTCTGCTAGTTTTCAAAATTTCATTGAAAAGATTTGTTGATGAAACTCCTATAATATCTTTCATAACCACCCTCTCAACCTCATATAAACCTTAAATTTTAACTTTAAACATCTTCATAGCGAACTCCGCTTCATGTTTTTGTATCAATCTTATAGCATTGCTCATTATTGTATTTATTATACTTTTTCAAAACAATTTAATTCTTGAAACATTTATTTAATAATTTTTTAAGGCAACATTTTCATTTTTTTTATTATCGTCATTATTAACTAGTTTCTTAATATTTTACCTTTTAATGAATTTAACTTGATTGATGTCTCCAGATCTTTTATCTCTTTTCTAGAAAATTCTATGTTTTTTTTTTGGTATTGTTTAATGCTCTTTTATATTTCATAAAAGTTGATTCTTCTTTTTTGCTTTTTTAAAATGCTTTTTGTAAGTTTTTTTAGCTTTCATATAGTCATTTGGGGTAATTATTTTTTCTTTTTCTCTTGATTTTACTATTTGTGCCCNTATTCTATGATTTTTTTTTTGTAGTGTTTAATGCTCTTTTATATTTCATAAAAGTTGATTCTTCTTTTTTGCTTTTTTTAAATGCTTTTTGTAAGTTTTTTTTAGCTTTCATATAGTCATTTGGGGTAATTATTTTTTCTTTTTCTCTTGATTTTACTATTTGTGCCCTCTCTTGCAGCCTCCCTCGCACCCAAACATGGGTTGTTCTCTCCTTTCATCTCATCATTAGAGGGCATGGGTCTATTCTATAATTTTAGGCTGGATGTTGATGGTGGCGAGATTGAAGATGAGTCTGAGCATGATGCTCTCAAGTTTGATTGCTATGATGGGTAATACCAATAAATCATGCCCCTCACGTATGACAAATTGTGGCTGCTCAATGCCTTTTTCCTATAGAGAAGCTTACATTGAAGCATTGATACCGAAGTTAGCCTAAACAATACTAGGAAAACACATATTATTGTTGAATTCAAATAGAAAATTACAATCGACTCACAAAAAACTAAAATTACAACAATTGACAACACAAACCCAAGCTTTGGTTTGATCTGGGGGTGTGGTGGTGAACAACAAAGATTTGGGTCTCCTAAGAGGTAGCAAAGGGTGTTTAGAGTGTGGGAGAGTGGGGCGGCAGCAAAAGGGGAATGTGGTGAGATGTGCCGGTGATATAGGATGGCTGGGCAGTGGCAGCACATCAAGGTGATGGAATTGTTGGACTATGGCGGCGATGTAGGACGGCTGGAAAGGCTGGAAGAAGGTTTTGGGATGGCTGAACAACGGTATTCAACTAGGCGAGGCTGTGACAATGAGGCAGAAGGCTGGGAGGAGGTGGTGGAGGGTGCTAGGATGGATGGAACAACAACGGAAGTAATAGGGAGGGCTGGAATTGCAGTGGTAGCGGAGAGGGAATGATGTCGATTGCGACGGGGGATGCGTGGGACTCCCAAACAGCAAGAGGCGGTTGTCCGAGTCGGCGACAACAATGATAGGGAGTTGAAATTGAAAAACTAAAGTGAAAACAACAGATAAGCATTGTTCAGGGGCATTTGTAACAATGCAGGGCGATCGAAAGCGACATAAGGCGTATGCAGATGGGGATGCATAAAATAATCACTATCTTGAGAGCGAGATACAACCATAGTACTACTCAAACTCTTGTATACAACCCTCAAAAGATGGAGACGCCGACAATTGTCTCGAACAGAAAATATGACAAAAATTGTAATCCAAATCCTAATACAACACATATGGGAAATGACTAAAATGGGAAGAAAAGAATGGAGAAAAATTGCTAATAATTAGAACGAAATTGAATGATTGATGTTTGGTTCAGCTCCGCGCCTCTCGCGCGACCCTAAAGTTGCATCAGGTTCAACAATAGGAGACATCGACGTTAGTCTCCTGGTACCTCATCCATCGAAGCGTTTACCTGCTCGAAGTATGGAGTCAGATCAGACACATTAAATGTAGTAGAACTGTTGCAATTTCCTGGTAAATCAATACTGTAAGCATTGTGATTCCAAAGCACGTTCTGATATAATAAGTATCGACCCCTTTTGGCACAAGCAAAACTTGAACTGCAAGTGGATGAGTATTCTCTCGAGCCAAACTTAGTTCCATTAAAATTGTAATTGACTTCTTCCACTTCTTATACTCGTCTGAGCGTATCTGATAAAGAAGTCTGTAAGGAGGATTTAACTATGAGATGAAATCTATTGCATGCCTGGAACTCCTAATTGCAACTACTCAGGAGAGGCTTCTTTTTTTTTGTTAGGACCTAGAATGTATTGTAGGATGTTCTTTCCTTCAAAGATCTTAAGACAATTTTCAACGTTGTGGTTCATCCATATTGTTTGATCATCTGTTGGCGGGTACATTGCTGAACTGATTTTAATACCAAATGACTCCATATAGCCTTCCAAATGTGACACAAATGCGTCTCATCTCTGACATGTACCTTCATCAGTTAGGGCATTTGAGGAAGTTGTCGATATATTTGGAAGTTTGAAATTCTCTTATCTAGAGATGCATTGTGTCTGGTAAAGGCTCCTATTGGCCTTTTTAGACATTTACTATCAGTCCTGTTGATGCTCTTCTCAACGCCTACAAAAAAGGTAGTTCGAACATACTCTATATAAATGCCCATTACTTCGAACTCACTATCTCTTAAAACAATCCTGACAATCTAGTTGGAGTCCGTCATGGGTTTTTCTTGAATCACTATTATTTTTTTATTCATCAGTTCGAGTTGAGACTCATTTATGATGTCTTCATCCTTTTCGATGTCATTTTCTATTTCTTTAGCTGCTCCCTAATATGTTGAATAAAACATTCTTTTGGTTGCGTATTCTAAGTCAATATGCCCAAATTTCTGGCTTTTGAAACACTTATGGTTAGAATGAATTTGGGAATACAAATTGGTTCCACTTATTCTCCACTCTAAACTAGTGTTCCTCAGGTGGGATTTGTTTGGATGTTCTCTTGGGTGTATTCTTTCTGCTTGATCCTGAGGTTGAATTTTGCTTGTGAGATGTGACGGTCATCCGGGATGTTGCCTTTCCACTTCTGAAGATAGGTTTTGAATATTTTGTCTGTAATGAACTGGTAGGTACTGATATTGCATTTCTCATTTCATCGTAGGCCATATAGTAATTTCACTCTTCCCTTCTAATTGTCGAAGAATCTTCAAGCTCTCCCACCAAAAAGATGCACTCTTCCTTAATTTGTATGCATTTAGTTTCACCATNCCACAAGAGTCGATCTCAGCCGTCCATACGCAAGTTGGGAGCGCCTAGCAGAGCAGAAGACAATTGCCGGAGCAGTGGAAATGGACAGGGCTTTGGCTGCAGGATGAGAGGGAAAGGCTTTTTGCGCTCAGGAAGTGAAGGGACCGTGCTATGCATCGCCTCTCGAAGCCATGAAAGGGCCTCGCGAGGCTTTGATCTACGTCACCTGCGTCTATAACGGTGAAATAACTCGCAATCTCCATCCTTTTTGCATCTCTGCTCAGTTTTTATGTTTGCTGGTTTGGATAACATTCAAAATTAGTTTTTTTTTCCCAAGTCGTGGTATTATTTGATTTGACCTATGAAATGGAGATTGGATTCAACTTTATAGCTCCGATCAGAATGAAAGAAAGAAAAGGAGTAGGGTTCTTGGATTTGAATCACGGGCTATTGCAGTGATCTTTATTGTGAAGTTTTTTTTTTTAACTCATTGTAAAATTTACATGCATGCTTCACAATTCCTATGTATCTACACTTTGATATTTATATTTATACCAATTTAACTATGCAAGAAAATGTGCATTTCATTTTTAAAAATTAGTTATAGTGGCATTTTTGATGGGATATGAAATATTTGAGTGTTTAAAAATCAGTTTTGATTTATGCTGGGCAGGTCTACTGTGGAAGCTATACATTTATTGAGAGGTTTGATAGAGAAGTATAGATAGAATAAGAAGGATCTACAAATGATTTTTATTGATTTAGATAAAGATTACGATATGATTTCGAGAGAAGTCATTTGCAGAGTTCTAGAGAAAAAAATTTGAAAAGGAAATGTAAAGGGCACCTTGATAAGTCCTTGATGCAGCCGAAGTTAATTGTTGTGCAAATCTTGATTATTACAACATGCGTCTTAATGATATTGGAGCAAGCCTCATTGTAGTGTAGGTCTTTATATAACAGTTAAACTTGCTACAATGCAATCTTATTGTGGTGTGAGCAAACATTAGAAAATTTTTTTCGATGTAGAGATGAATGTGGCATAAGTAAATGTGACAACTTAAGACTTGATGTTACAAGTATTAAAATAATGACTATGGTGAAGGTCTTTTTTTGAGTATGTTGGGTTTCTTTTTTATACTTAACGCACTAACCAAACAGGTAAACTGTTTACTCAGAATAGGGGCAAAATAGTCAATTTTCCAGAATCAGCTGTTTTCCATAAGCGCCAACCAAACAACCAGACAACTTATCTGGATCAGCTGCTCATCAACAGATTATCAGGATAAGCTGCTTATCAGCAGAAGCTGGATAAGTTGCAGCTGTCCTAAATAGACCCTTCATCTTAGTAGCTTTTCTTTTGTATAGCAATGCATATAAATTTTCTTACCATTTAGTCCGTATAAAACCAACCCAAAACGGAGCAAAAAAAGAATTATAATTTTCTCTACCACCAATGAATAACACATTAAGGTTATCTATTTGGACATAAAAACATAAATTAAATAGGTGTAATGACCATATAGAATTTCTTATAAAAATGTTGGGTTTTGTGAAGGAAACCTGCTCATGGGCTCAACCATCTACCTCTGTTGGGCTTTCTAACATGTTTTTTTTTTCCTGGTTTATGAGGTTAAACCTAACTCCAGTTAAAAAATTTATTGGGTTTGGGATTTGACTTTATAAAGTCTGCCTGATTGGGCCTAGAATTCCTTTTTTTTGTTATTTTTGTGTGTATGATTCTTTGAAAATTCATGCTACTATCGTGGAGTTATTGTTTTGTGTGTTTCATAGTGTTCATCAGCAAATTAGATGATGATTAATTTTTGTTTAATACATTGGATTGAGCTTAATTATAATTAGGATGAAGGGATCAATGGTACCTCTAAACTACCTTGAACAAAAGAAATAAAGGTCTATGGTCGTGCGAATTCAGTGGAGAATTTAGTGTTTCTTGGACCTTTATTCAGGGTTTTTTTTGTGAGTTCATTTGAATTAAAGTTTACTGTTTTCAAAAGATAGCCTAGATCTTATTTAGTAGCCAAAATTTAAGATTTCTTGGTGGGATGGGATTTTCGTAGGTCTAGGTGTAGTGGATTGACAACTCTGAGGTTCTTGGTTGAGGAGGAAGCGAAAGCTACTCTGAGAGCGTGAGTTTTAATGTTCTATTTTTTTCTCTATATTGAAAATGAACCATAAAGTAACAGCCTTTATATGGATTATGGGGAAAGATAAACTAACGATTCTTGTTAACAAAGATATATTTTTATTTAAGGATTAATTGCTCCAAGATCTAATGATTCATGATAAATTATCTTGACTTTTTTTTGTTTTAAAAGTCTAAACTTTGAATTTGGTTACTAGTGCTTTGTATGTGGTTACTAAATTAATGGATCTGGTTATGATTATTTTTAATGTGAGTTTTAAAATAATGAAGTTGATTACTTGAAAAACGAATCCAACCGATGTCTCCTGATTCAAAATTTCGAGTAACTTGGTCAATTGTTTTAATACTCACATTTAGAATCTGAGTAATTAGATTCATTATTTTGGTAAACATGTCCAAAACATTAAATAGCTGTATTATTTTTTAAGTTAAATGAACGAAAAAATATTGAGGTAAAACATAGGGTCTTAGCTTAAGTTCCTCTATCTTCTAATATATTAAGACATTATCATGCAAAATAATAGACCTATTTATTCAAGAGGCTTATTTTTCAAATAATTTTGATTACCCTGTATCCATATTATCTTGTGTTAACCCTTTTTTATTCCTAGTATTTCGACATTAGTTTTAATGTGTGTTTTTTTCCGTAATTTGTTGTACATTGTTAGCCATCTAAGTCTATTTTTTTATTTCTTTAACTTCAATAGATGCCATTCTAATTTTTGTAATTTAATCATTTATTGATCTATCCTTGTTAAATTTGGCACATATCCATTATATTATTCTGATTTTTGTCGCTCCTAATTTTAGTTTGAAATCATTCTTCATTTATTTATAATGGATTCAGTATTACTTAAATCTATCACTTTTGATATCGCTTTATTTTATAATAATACTGATTTATAATTATTAGTTTCACACCCATTAAAATTTCATATCATGTACTTAATATTTTTCTATTAATTTTTATCCTTTTTCTTATAAATATTTCCTTGCTTGTTTTTTGCATTTATTTTAGTATACATCTCATTGATTAGTTATATTAGCATCGAAAAGCATATACTAAGGCACCCCTTAAAATATTATTTAAATGCATCTCCATAACCATTATGAAAATATAAAGATTTATTGCTTATTGTTGATGTAATTTTACTATAATTAGGATTTCTTTGTTTACTCGATAGCTAGTTCTAATTGTACCTGATGTTCTATCATACATATTTTAACCTCAGGATATATTTGATACAATATTTTACTTTACTCACACCAAAATAATTTGATCATATCTCCCTTCTTTAATTCGATAAGGTCATATATTGATCTATTCTCTGCTTTATATTTTTAAATTAATTGTTATAACTTAAAAATCTATTCCATCTTCTTGGCATGAAACTAAATTGATTTTTCAAAAAGGTTGTTTTTTTTTCAAGTCTATGGTTAAATACTCGCTCATATAACGTCATTATATGACTTGTAAGTTTGATTCCTCTATTATCAGCATTATCTTAAATTTTTTGATAAATCTTAATACCAAAATAGTTTTGTAAGCATTTGTCATTCTGCTAGTTTTCAAAATTTCATTGAAAAGATTTGTTGATGAAACTATTATAATATCTTTCATAACCGTCTCAATCTCATATAAACCTTAAATTTTAACTTTAAACATTTTCATAGCGAACTCCGCTTCACGTTTTTGTATCAATCTTATAGCATTGCTCATTATTGTATTTATTATACTTTTTCAAAACAATTTAATTCTTGAAACATTCATTTAATAATTTTTTAAGGCAACATTTTCATTTTTTTTATTATCGTCATTATTAACTAGTTTCTTAATATTTTACCTTTTAATGAATTTAACTTGATTGATGTCTCCAGATCTTTTATCTCTTTTCTAGAATATTCTATGATTTTTTTTTTGTAGTGTTTAATGCTCTTTTATATTTCATAAAAGTTGATTCTTCTTTTTTGCTTTTTTTAAATGCTTTTTGTAAGTTTTTTTTAGCTTTCATATAGTCATTTGGGGTAATTATTTTTTCTTTTTCTCTTGATTTTACTATTTGTGCCCTCTCTTGCAGCCTCCCTCGCACCCAAACATGGGTTGTTCTCTCCTTTCATCTCATCATTAGAGGGCATGGGTCTATTCTATAATTTTAGGCTGGATGTTGATGGTGGCGAGATTGAAGATGAGTCTGAGCATGATGCTCTCAAGTTTGATTGCTATGATGGGTAATACCAATAAATCATGCCCCTCACGTATGACAAATTGTGGCTGCTCAATGCCTTTTTCCTATAGAGAAGCTTACATTGAAGCATTGATACCGAAGTTAGCCTAAACAATACTAGGAAAACACATATTATTGTTGAATTCAAATAGAAAATTACAATCGACTCACAAAAAACTAAAATTACAACAATTGACAACACAAACCCAAGCTTTGGTTTGATCTGGGGGTGTGGTGGTGAACAACAAAGATTTGGGTCTCCTAAGAGGTAGCAAAGGGTGTTTAGAGTGTGGGAGAGTGGGGCGGCAGCAAAAGGGGAATGTGGTGAGATGTGCCGGTGATATAGGATGGCTGGGCAGTGGCAGCACATCAAGGTGATGGAATTGTTGGACTATGGCGGCGATGTAGGACGGCTGGAAAGGCTGGAAGAAGGTTTTGGGATGGCTGAACAACGGTATTCAACTAGGCGAGGCTGTGACAATGAGGCAGAAGGCTGGGAGGAGGTGGTGGAGGGTGCTAGGATGGATGGAACAACAACGGAAGTAATAGGGAGGGCTGGAATTGCAGTGGTAGCGGAGAGGGAATGATGTCGATTGCGACGGGGGATGCGTGGGACTCCCAAACAGCAAGAGGCGGTTGTCCGAGTCGGCGACAACAATGATAGGGAGTTGAAATTGAAAAACTAAAGTGAAAACAACAGATAAGCATTGTTCAGGGGCATTTGTAACAATGCAGGGCGATCGAAAGCGACATAAGGCGTATGCAGATGGGGATGCATAAAATAATCACTATCTTGAGAGCGAGATACAACCATAGTACTACTCAAACTCTTGTATACAACCCTCAAAAGATGGAGACGCCGACAATTGTCTCGAACAGAAAATATGACAAAAATTGTAATCCAAATCCTAATACAACACATATGGGAAATGACTAAAATGGGAAGAAAAGAATGGAGAAAAATTGCTAATAATTAGAACGAAATTGAATGATTGATGTTTGGTTCAGCTCCGCGCCTCTCGCGCGACCCTAAAGTTGCATCAGGTTCAACAATAGGAGACATCGACGTTAGTCTCCTGGTACCTCATCCATCGAAGCGTTTACCTGCTCGAAGTATGGAGTCAGATCAGACACATTAAATGTAGTAGAACTGTTGCAATTTCCTGGTAAATCAATACTGTAAGCATTGTGATTCCAAAGCACGTTCTGATATAATAAGTATCGACCCCTTTTGGCACAAGCAAAACTTGAACTGCAAGTGGATGAGTATTCTCTCGAGCCAAACTTAGTTCCATTAAAATTGTAATTGACTTCTTCCACTTCTTATACTCGTCTGAGCGTATCTGATAAAGAAGTCTGTAAGGAGGATTTAACTATGAGATGAAATCTATTGCATGCCTGGAACTCCTAATTGCAACTACTCAGGAGAGGCTTCTTTTTTTTTGTTAGGACCTAGAATGTATTGTAGGATGTTCTTTCCTTCAAAGATCTTAAGACAATTTTCAACGTTGTGGTTCATCCATATTGTTTGATCATCTGTTGGCGGGTACATTGCTGAACTGATTTTAATACCAAATGACTCCATATAGCCTTCCAAATGTGACACAAATGCGTCTCATCTCTGACATGTACCTTCATCAGTTAGGGCATTTGAGGAAGTTGTCGATATATTTGGAAGTTTGAAATTCTCTTATCTAGAGATGCATTGTGTCTGGTAAAGGCTCCTATTGGCCTTTTTAGACATTTACTATCAGTCCTGTTGATGCTCTTCTCAACGCCTACAAAAAAGGTAGTTCGAACATACTCTATATAAATGCCCATTACTTCGAACTCACTATCTCTTAAAACAATCCTGACAATCTAGTTGGAGTCCGTCATGGGTTTTTCTTGAATCACTATTATTTTTTTATTCATCAGTTCGAGTTGAGACTCATTTATGATGTCTTCATCCTTTTCGATGTCATTTTCTATTTCTTTAGCTGCTCCCTAATATGTTGAATAAAACATTCTTTTGGTTGCGTATTCTAAGTCAATATGCCCAAATTTCTGGCTTTTGAAACACTTATGGTTAGAATGAATTTGGGAATACAAATTGGTTCCACTTATTCTCCACTCTAAACTAGTGTTCCTCAGGTGGGATTTGTTTGGATGTTCTCTTGGGTGTATTCTTTCTGCTTGATCCTGAGGTTGAATTTTGCTTGTGAGATGTGACGGTCATCCGGGATGTTGCCTTTCCACTTCTGAAGATAGGTTTTGAATATTTTGTCTGTAATGAACTGGTAGGTACTGATATTGCATTTCTCATTTCATCGTAGGCCATATAGTAATTTCACTCTTCCCTTCTAATTGTCGAAGAATCTTCAAGCTCTCCCACCAAAAAGATGCACTCTTCCTTAATTTGTATGCATTTAGTTTCACCATTTCGTTCGGTGGAACGTCTTGACACTCAGAAACATGTTCCAATATCTAGAGTCACTCGATGGACTCATCCAGATTCTTGTGGTCGTCAAAATATGACAAATTCATCTTTACTTCAAAATCTCTGTCATCCAATATTTCATGCCAACTCTTTCTGGTCAGTAGTTCTTCATCCCTGAAATCTAATGGTGTTTGGATGACCTTTGGATGGTCTTCTCTCGATAGCGGTGGGCCTCAATTGCAGTTGGAGGATTTCCCAGTGCATATTCTCACTAGAAATTTCTTAGACACCTCTTTGTAGATTTCTCATAAGCAACATCGTGGTATTTCCTTCTAATCAAGTCTCCGACAAGTGTCTCTTTGGTGGCGTAATTAGGGTGTAGGTGTAGGTGTAGGTAAGGTTGGAGGGATGGTTTGAGTGGGAGGGAAGACAAATTTTTTTTTTTTAGGGAGTGTGGGCTGATTTTGGTATCATTAGGATAGGACCAACGTTAAACTCATTCTGATACTAATGATACCTGAGTTAACCTAAACAATAATAGAAAAAAAAATATTATTGTTGAATTCAAATAGAAATTTACAACTGACTCATGGAAAATTGAAATTGCAACAATTGATAACACAAACCCAATATTATTTCAAATTGAGATAGTAGATTCACATCCAAACTGGGGAGGAAAGTTCAAGTAGTTTTAGGTACTCAATTGACATTCAATACAACTTTTCATACCCAAACAGACAATCGTCAGATAGAACGATCCAAATATTGAAAGACATGCTTTAATTTTGTGCTCTTGATTTTGGTGGAAACTGGAAAATGCATATGCTTCTTATAGAATTTGCCTACAATAACAGTTTCTAGGTCAATATTGGTATGACTCCTTATGATGCCCGTAATGGAAGAAAATGCAAGACACCTCTTTGTTGGGCAGAAATAGGTGAAATGAAATTAATTAATGTTAATTTAGTTGATGAAACAACTTACATGATCCGATTGGTTCGTTACAAGATTGAAAGTAATCTAATATAGTTAGATAAAGTATTATAACGTTAAACACCAATTAGTGAAATTTAAAGTTGGATAATTTGTTTTTCTAAAGCTCTGTTTGATGAAAGGTGTTAAGCGGTTTAGAAAGTCTGGAAAGCTGGGTCCACGATATGTTGGTACGTATGAAATCGTGAAAAAGATTGGGAAAGTGACCTATCAGCACATAATGTATTTCATATCTCCTTACTGCGGAAATATATTGTTAATGAGACTATTAAGCTTTTTACAGACCACATGGATGTTCAACCTGATCTGACATTTATAAAAGAACCAGAAAGAATCATAAATTATGATGTGAAGCAACTCAAGAGAAGAGAGTTTCCTTTTGTTCGTGTATTATGAAAGAACGAGATTGAAAAAGTTGATGCTTGGGAGAAAGAATCAGAAATGAGAGAAATATATCCACAACTTTTCAATTAAGGTATGAAATATATCCTTGTTCTTTAAATTTCAAGGACGATTTTTTTTAAGGATGGGAGATTATAATAATAACCAATTAAAAATTTTATTAACTTAAAAAATGAATTGAATTTACCTATTACGACACCTTGAAGCGGGTATTGTTTGGGTATCACTTCCACCACCTACAGGATGTATAAGAGGGCTTATTTTCTTATTTCCTCCTATTCGAAACCACAAGATCAACGAGCAAGAGATAGCGCCAGAGACAAAGGGAAAGAAATCAAGAGAAGAAGAAAGAAAGCAAGAAGAAGAGAAAAGAAGAAAGCGAAGAAGAACAAGAGAGGAGTGGGAAATTTCAAAACCACGAGAGCAAGTTACTTTCCACGCTTGAGAGACACATTGTTCCTCCATTTCCACACCGGCCTAGTGCAAAAAGCTCGAGCAACATGCAGAAAGGGTTTTCTCGTGAAGGGAAATGCTCGATCGAGCAACCACGCTCGTTGCAAAGCTTGAGCTACTCGAATAGGGCTTCCTCATGCGTCATGATCGTCTGCGAACGAAGAAAAAGAGGAAAGAAGGGAATACTAAGCATTTTTCTCTGTCGTGCGGCTCCCAGAGAACTCGCTCAAGCATATCCAGGGTATGGAAGCAAGAGACGAGTCATGAGAGCTTTTCTCATGGGCATGAGATGCTTGACGGTGAGCGAAAGGAGGAGGGATTCATTGGGCTTGCAAGGTCATACGATCGAGCTCTACATAATACACAGAAATCGGGCAAGACAGTGAGCGTTAGAAAGAATTTCGAGCTTAGGCAAGTAAGGTGAAAGTTAATTTATCAAATATAATTCCAAATAAATTCAGTTAATTTCAGAAAATCTTACAAATTGAAAATGACTTAATATCCCTAAAATATATGTATGAAGTTTGGCGAGCAAGTTAAAGCAAAAGAAGAAGATGAATTTCGCGTATAAAGTCAAAATTTTGTATTTAATTATTGTTATTTTTATTAATTTGTATTAAATTATAAAATAAAATTAAAAGTATTATTAATCATCTTAGAATATATTTAATTGAATTATAAATTGTTATTATATTAATGATATTTGTTAAGATTAATAATAAATTAGAAGCATTTATATAAATTAATAATAAGTATTGATTTAATTAGATAAGAAGACAAATGAAATTGCTAAATAATTAGGTTAGAATTCTTGTGAAAGTGGGACAAAATTGATAAAATTAATTAAATTTGATGTGTTATTAGAAGCTAATTAAACCTTATCTGTTATTATAAGTTCGTAAAAGAGATTAGGTTGATTTGAGGAAAAGAATAATTGACTGCATCGTAGAGGTGAGTAAATATGTTTTTATTTTATAATATTCCTATTTATTTACACGTCTTACTATTTTTCAGCATTTCATTTAAAATGCAAAAGTTCATATTTTTGTTTTAAATGTTAATTGCGAAAAAAAGGTATGATATATGCATTTATGTGGGCGTCACATTTGAATGATTCTCGGAAGGGATTACAATGTATTCGTACACATAAATGGAAATTAAAATAAAAATTGTTGCTTACCTTTTATGGTGGTTTGAAAAGTGTTAAACATATATATATATATATATAT